>WOGL01001890.1:0-10648 GCA_015342145.1 Leptinotarsa rubiginosa | reverse complement strand
ACCAGAAGTATAACTCGATGTGACAGTGACACTTTTCCGCAAAATAAACTTGTGCAAAACTTATTTACAGGATTTTTCAGAACACAGTTACGTGTACTGGGCCCATAACCTTTTGGATTTAGCAGAAATACACAAGTTTTGCAATTGAAAAAATCAGTTGAAACAACTTCTCAAACTTCTTGTTTTATTTTTTTTTCTTATCAATAACATATCGTTTCTATGAAAACATAAGGCATATTTCAATGAGTCAAAAAAGAAAAACAGAACTGAAATAATACACAGAGTGAACAAAGCTGTTTTCCAATAAGTCCTACTTTTCCTGAAAGAATAATTTAGCAACTTCACAAACACATTAATTGAGTTTAAACAAACATTCAGCCAAGGAAGATCTGAACATTTAGCTCATTAGAAGTGCCAAATCAAATTTTCGAGATTTCAGTGGCTCTTCAACAATTATATGTCAACGGCAAGCACTACCGAGATCGTGCGATTTGACGCTGTTAGAATTTTTCTTGTGGGGTTTTCTTGAGTCGCAGGTGTATGCGAATAAGCCACAAACTACAGCGGTCCTGAAAGAAGCCGTGGGAGACATTTGGACGATGTTATATTTCTCAAATATTGCATCAATAGGTCTTTCAAACGAATGAACAATTTCGATTATATCTCACACAAACTTTGTTTAACTCAAATTTATAAATAGGAAGTGCTCAATGAAAGATCCTATATATTGAAGCAAAAACCAGTGTCAAAGTCTTGTTTCATGATTCCTTCAATTAAAAAATCTCATCTGTGTACTTTGACGGCGACACATTGAATTGACTGAAATCATTTTTCTATTGAAACCATAATTTCGAACAGAATCGAAAAGAAAATATTATTTCGCCAATTTTTCAGAAAGTTTAAAAAAGTGTTCCTAGTTAGGATCCAATTATAAAAAATCTCTCCAACTACAAAAAAATTCTATTTGTCAAAGTACTTTCATGACTTTACACATGTTACAGAAACTCAACTAAATATATCCAATCACTGCTAGCAGTTTGCGAGAAACAGTAACTATTTGGTTCAATACAATTGTCAGGCTATTTACAACAAACCCCTGTAATAAATGAAATATTAATATGGAAAAAAAGTGCCAGCTCGTTGGCTGCATTTTCCCTCTGCAATAATACATGACTTCTCCAAATTGAAATATGGCAGGAATTGTATCTTTATGTGCACACTCCGCATGGGCATATTGGCAAACAAAAAACCAACCCAGCTGTAATTTTATGTCATGAATATCCGCCTAATAACAACCGCTGCTCCACCTGTAATTATGGCGGGCGCCCTCTAGATTTACCTGGAGGATATTATCATCACACGTTAATTATTATAATTATAGATTGCGTCACCTCCACGCGATGAATTGTCGATTTCGAATTGGTTTTCTCGGGTTCTTTATAGTTTCTTCGGCGATGATTGTGAAACACAGCCCTTGATGCCCAGCATTGGGGTGAGTATTAACAAAAGCTACCTGTTGGGAAAATTCCAACCAAGGGTTACTAGGAGAATTTGTTGACGGTTTATGGTATAACTACGAACCATAGGTTCCAACCCTAATTTGATTATCGTGCTAGCTTATTGTATTCTTTTGTGTTAGTCTATTGTAGTCTTTTGATCTACAAAAAATCTCAGCACTCCAAAAACTACAAAATCGTGGAATGAGAATTATTTTAAAGTAAAATCGTTTTTTATCTATTTTTTGGGTATATATTCTTACACAATCTGAAAAATGAACAAAGCTAAATCAATAGAGAATCTGCTGAAGTGTAATAAAGGGCAAACTGAAAAGTTAACCCCGAAAAGTAACTGCGTAATATAAACCACCAAAGACTCCAATTAGTCAATAACTTGTCGTATTCATAAATTTTGCCTACAAATTGAAAAAATCAATTGAAAAATAAAATTTCCACACTTAGCTTTCTTTAGTGGACGACGTTTCGGAAAACAACCTTTTTTTGTTTTCAAAACCCAAAATTCAATTTGAAACTTCCGCCTTACGATCCTTTTGACATACGTCAAACGTCATACGGCACTCCTCAAACGTCATACGTCATTCGTATTTGCTTTTTATATCATACGTACACTATAGGTTATTAAGGTATATTATGGTTTTTAAATAAAGCGCATTTCATTCATCTATCTATCTATACTGATATAAATGTGAAAGTTTGTTAGGATGGATGTATGTATGTATGTATGTGGCTCTTTCACGCCTAAACGACTGAACGGATTTAGATGAAACTTTACATAAATACAGCTTATACATCAGAATAACATATAGCAAACGAAGGTATTGTGTGATTTTGGTCATAATATAACGATATGTATTGAGTAAGTCGGAAAAATTCTGGCTCCCTGAGAGTTATCTTAACGTGCGCAGCATATACCGTTGGAGCTACATGCAGATAATGTACCGTAAGATTCTTTATCCTAAATAGTTCTAAATAAAAGTCAGCGATAGCATATATCTACCTCTTTGTGGTAGCCACTATCTGCAAAATACTGAATCATAAATACAATTAAATTAGACACTTTTTTACAATGCACATTATATAATATATGTCAAATTCTTATAAAAATTGATATAATTGTCGTTTAAAGTATTCAATATAGGTACACTTTGTCATTTACACTAAGTAATTTGGACGAATCGTTTAAAATTATTACGATAAGATTAACTTGACGCAATGCAGTTAACCATTACGTGTCGCGTCTACTGTAAGACGACGGTGACGATGCGCGGGGGTAGAGTGGATGGTCTGAACAATAAAGCGCCATCGCCGAGCACGCGACCCGAATGCGCGAGGGCAGATGTCGTTGATGGTTGTGTTTCTAACACAATGTGTTAGTTTTGCCAATTTCTTTGTAGGTAACATAATTCGATTCTCGAAGCTATTCATTACTTAGTGCAGTTGGAATATTTTTTTAGTTACTGTATTTTTAAAGTAAAAATATTGATTACTAGCTGTTGCCCAGCTAGTAATCCACCACCACCAAAGGAGAAAAATAGGGGTTCAAAGATTGTATTGAATTTCGTCAGTTTTGAAGTTGGAAACCTGAAGTTTTGGGTTGATAAAAAAAATTGTAACTATTTGTTTAAAATGGTCTGTCACGAAACTTAATGTGACAAACAAATTCTACGCGGGCGACGCCGCGGACAACTATTATACTTATATAAATGTTGAAGATCTGTCACGTTTTTTGATACAAAACTAAAAAAAATCCCCTCTTTTTTGGGGGTAACCTAACCCGAAGACTCCGACAATCGCCGACCAGCCGATGTTATCAGTCCGGGCCTGATTCAACTTTATAGTTTCTACTCATGTTCCGACTAATAATAGAAATTCGCTGCATGAAAAAAACAAATAATTTGGTATTCACAGTCGCAGCCGAATTGGCGAATAAAAATTTCACTTTCAAATGTTATATTTGAATGGCACCAGCCCGCTATGTGACTGTGCTAGACTTTCTCATCATAACATTAGTCGAGACCTTGGTGGAATGTGCTCGGCCGGCAACAAGTAGGCTTAGGTCGAATGCAGCAGCATTGCAAGGGGGCCAGCAAGGGGGCAGGGAGGGGGGGAAAGTTCATGGACCCCGATTGCAATTCGGCTGTCTGCTAGGAACGCATGGGCGCACTTTCGCCGAGGACTATGCAACTCTTTACCTTGTCCTCTCGCCCCTCTACCGTCACCTTCCTGCTTGCCGAAATTGCAACGAGAAGGCGATGCCGAATTGGAGACCTGCTCTCCCCCCACACACTTGCACGCACACATTGCTAGTTGCAGGACAGTGGCGCAGGTGTATTACTTCGAAAACAAATAATTCAGGTTATTGGCGTACTTGAAAGAAAGAGAAAAATGTCGCGAGAAACATTTTAGCATAATTTGGAATATTCAAGACAACATTGAAAAAAACCGTTCAAAACTACGCAATCATTTCATATTTATAATGTTATATTCACTGATATTTCATGTACTTTAATATCGAACATGAAAAATTATGTATATTGACGAAATTAACAGAAATTTCTGGTTTAATTATGATATTTCGAAAAAAAAAAAAAAGAAAAATACCACTGAATATTAGTTTAATTATGTAAATTCTCATTTTACATTGTACTTATTCCTGATATCTGTATTATATGAAGTTTTTTTGTGTAAATTCACATATTATTGACTTTTGAAAGTTTTTCATGCCATAATGAATTTCAGTACTTCAGTGATTTCATTATTGAATATTGAAAAAAAAAGTGATAAAAATATAAAAACTTTCAAAATGAATTTTGAAATGTATATTGTCTTACTGGAAGTAATAAACTTCGTGAGGTTTTTCTAGGTTCACTCATACTATTATAGATTAGTTGAATATTTTATTACTACCCAGTAAACAATGTGTTTCTCCAGTTGATGAACACTTGATGAAAATTATGAAAATTTGATTCTTTATGGGTTCAGTGGACCTTCAGTAGGGGAAGTAAAATTACATATAAAACTGAAACTTTCTTCTGAAATTTCAATATTTACAATGTAGTTTTACAAAATTCGACCCCTTACAATGAATTTCTATTCATTAATTCACATTTTTTCGTGTAGTTTCATACGGTGCAATCCACACATCATTGATGTTCCACAACTCCATAAAAACTTCCGTACTTTTATGACAAGTATCACGAGTTCAATGAGTATATTCACATAAATTATCATGAACGAAATTTACATCAAGTGTGTATTACACCGAATCGAATGTAAAAGTACATAATATAACGTTGGCAACTGATTGCCAACGATTTTTAATGTAATTTCACACTTTTCTTTTTCCTCTGTAGGTCAAAATAACAACTTTTTTGGGAAAGATAGGGTTTGGTTTTCTATCCTCCATTTTTATACAAAAATGTGGAAAACTTTCCAGAGTAGAAAGAAAGCAGTTGAATAATTCCCAAAAACTAACATTTTCTAAAAATATACCCTTTTGATTCAAACAACCTTTACTACTGTCAATGTCAGACAGTACATATCAAACTGAAACTTTCTTCTGGAATTTAAACATTCACAATGTAGTTTTACAAAATTCGACCCCTTACAATCTAATTCTATTCATAAGTTCACATTTTTGGTGTAGTAATATTTACAAATCATTGAAGTCAATACGGTAATTCCATAAAAACTTACGTAATTTTATGACATGTATTACGAGTTCAATGAGTATATTTACATAAATTATCAGGTAACGAAATTTACATCAAGTGTGTATTATACCGAATCGAATGTAAAAGTACATAATATAACGTTGATAACTGATTTCCAACGTTATTTTAATGCAATTTCACACCTTTTTTGCTCTGTAGGTCAAATTAACAACCTTCTTGGGAAAGAAAGGGTTTGGTTTTCTTTTCCTCCATTTTTATACAAAAAAAATGAGAGAAACTTTTTAGGGTAGGAAGAAAGCAGTTGATTAATTTCCAAAAACTAATATTTTCTAAAAATATACCCTTTTGAATTCAAACAACCTTCACTTCTGTCATTGAAGTCAATACGGTAAATCCATAAAAACTTACGTAATTTTATGACAAGTATTATGAGTTCAATGAGTATATTTACATACATCAAGTGTGTACTATACCGAATCAAATGTAAAAGTACATAATATAACATTGGCAACTAATTACCAACGTGTTTTTTAAAGTAATTTCATACTTTTCTTTTCGCTGTGTAGGTCAAAATAACAACCTTTTTGGGAGAGAAAGGGTTTGGCTTTCTACTTTTTCATCTTTATACAAAAAAATGTGAGAAGGAAGAAAGCAGTTGATTGATTGCCAAAAACTAGTATTTTCTGATAATATACCCTTTTGAATTGTCAAGGTCTAAAATTAGACTTTCTTTTGAGTTGATCCTATAGTTTTCTACTGTAAGGTACGAGGATGTATTGATATCCTGGATGAACTAATTATGAGGTTACCATAGCAACAAAGAATAATTTATTAGAACGTCATATTGAGTCATTATCAAATAACCGTATTCGAAGGGCTCTACAGATAGGTAAATTTAGGAAGATATATGCCCTTTACGGTCAATGCCGTTCCTATGCGAATATTATTCTAGTAGATAGTGTTTTTTGAGTTCCTTGAAATAACTTTATCAAAAACAAAATAATTATTCTTTATTGATTTTTTTGCTAATTATCTCAAAAGCTGCTGGAATGTTTTATTATATTGGATCTACAATAGGTAGAAACTTTTGCAAACATAGTAGTGGGTTGAAAATATCAAACAAGTGAACTAACAAGTGAACAGTCCAAATCTGTCGCAACATTAAAAAACAAAGTTTCGAATGGGTTATATTTTTCCATTAATTCCCAAATAAATTCTGTCACCCCGCCACTGAAGAGTAGATTTTGTTGGACCAACCCGATCTCTCTCCTGTCGTCTCAGCGTCC
The DNA here is from genome assembly GCA_015342145.1 of Leptinotarsa rubiginosa. Lineage (NCBI taxonomy): Eukaryota > Metazoa > Arthropoda > Insecta > Coleoptera > Chrysomelidae > Leptinotarsa > Leptinotarsa rubiginosa. Next base: position 4,171 of record WOGL01001890.1, on the reverse strand, counting down.
TGTAAATTATTCGGTAATGATGGATGATCTTTCTAAAAAATATTTTATGTTGTTTACGGCAGAGAAACACATGACGAACTAAGATATATTTTCAACAGAGGTTGCATAACAAAGTCGAACGAAAGGTGGAAATTCAATGAATTGTAAGATATAATTTCGGTGTTCACTAAGGCAGAAAATATTTTTTCAATAACAACTTCAGAGTTATTTTAATTGATTCTTTCATTTCCGTTTCGAAGATGAAACAGCCCGATATATGGAAAACAATACAATACTCAAATCACACAATACTAACATTTAATACTAACTGTTTAGACACACTGTGTCATATTCTGAGCGAGTTATAAAAAGAACATTTTGTTTTCTGTTTGAATTATGAACACCAGATGATGATTTGTATCAAAAACAGAAAAAAGAATTTATTCGATCACCCCACCAGTAATTTTCGAAGCATGAAGAGGGTCTGTATAGGATTGATTTCAAAACTAGTGATACTTATATTGTGGGAATGTGTAAGTTCAAATCGATAAAAAATTTCAAAGTTATTGTTGAATATACTGTGGAAATGTTTTACAAACGATGAAATAAAATCATGATATAAAAAAAAAACAAATTTACTATCAAAAAAAACACACTGAAAAAATCATGGAAGTGGTAACATTTTAATTGAAACCATAACCATAAGAACGACAAAAACAATCAAGGCTAAGATTAGCTTTTGATGTTTTCATTCATTGAATCATTTTTGATATTTCATGTTCATATTTTTACAAAATATTAGCTAAGAAGCGTTTTGATTTTTATTGTACCAGCCCAACATTGCAGGAAAATACCTTCTTACAGGTGTATTCGAGGAAACAGGAATATTAGTTCTATTGTTACAGGAGTATTATTTCATTGTGATTTTTGATTTTCGTTTTCGATTTGTTTATTTGTTTTACAACGGAATAATTTTGGTTGAATGATCTTTTATTCGTTGATATTATGTAATTCACATGCATTTTAAAATATGTTGAATAAAAACTAAAACCATAAAAACGACAAAATCCAATCAAGGCTAAGATTAGCATTTGATGTGATTCAAATTAATTGCTTCTGCGAACAACCTACCAGAAATGTCCGTTGGAAAAAAATCAGTATGCATTGTGTAATTGATAAAGAAAATGGTTGTTTTCTGACAATCAGTAACCAAATCTCAATGGGTGAGATAGCGAAAAAAAGATGGAATTCAACAAATATCGTTTAAAATACAATTTTCTTAGTGCACCTCTCTTAAATATAATCATCTAGACTAGAGTATAGCAGTGAAATTATTTCAAATTTCACAATAATTGCTGAAAGAATCACAGTACAGATTGTATAGGTGGGTGAACGATATCTGCTTAACTATTAGAGATACTTACAGGAACTTATGTTTTTTTAAATAGAATGCTGTAGTTATTTTCACTCAATTGAATTTATTGAGCAGAGTTTTTCGAACGATGCTTTTTTATACACGGTTAAATAAAATTTAGGATAGGGCCATTCCAGAATAGTACACACATTTCAGAAAATATGGGGATTGACTACTTTATTTCCATTGGAAATGTATCTAATTCTTGAGGAAAGTATAAATAAGTCATTAATTAAATCTATTCACAATTTCTCTTCGGTCTTCAATTAGATATTTTCATCTTGTAATAGAGCAAAATCAATAGAGCTTCAAATCAATTTGCTGTTTTTAGATGGCTCCATGTACAGGGTGTTCCATTCAAAAAAAATGATAAAAAACTTATCCCTGTATAGTAAAAGCGCCTTTCGGTAAACGTATGCAGACGAAATGAAAATACACTATCCTCAAAGATATTTGGTTGAAAAATTTCCTCATTCCATTCGATTCCCTTGGAGATATTTGGTGTTGAATGAACTCATTTTTTGACATATATTTGACTTTAACTTCTGAGCCACCCGATATATACCCAAATAACCCTGTATTTTTGTGAAGCACTCTGTTCAATAAATGCGATCGAGTGAAAATATCTGAAGTATTATTTTTGAAAAAACATATATCAGGTCTGTCACACAATAATTGGTCACCCTATATATTAGCAATAATTATTGAAATATAGCTTTCATTAATCCCTACAACGTCTTCTGAAACTTTTTTGTATCTCTACTAGGGGAACAGGTATTGTCCCACCTATTGTTGATACACCCTATATATTAGAATATCAAACCCCGAATCTGAAATTTCGAGAATCTTCAATTCTTATTTGTCATTATTAATTCACATAAAAACGACGAAAACTCGTGATAGTGCCAAATTATAATATGATTAAATTAATTCAATTAGGTGCAAGGTAATGCTTAAAGAGAGAGAGAGAGAGAGAGAGGATCGGAAAAAACTTGTCAGTTCGCGGAATATATCCGCCACTGAGGGAGATTTCAAAAAGTGGATCAACTTGTCATGTTAAACTATAGCAAATCATGTACTGTTTCTCTCAAACAAGTGAAGTTTTCCTTTGATCTTCACACAGCAACTATGGCTAGAATCACTATTCGTGAGTATTGATGATCTCACTTATGGCGAAGTTTCTTCGATTAATATTATAATTGGCGCAAAAAGACAAAAATCTATCGTCATCACGGCGCGGCATACAATTCATTGGGAGAATACAAAGTCTCAATATTCCATATATTCTCAATATTATTCATTTGCACAAAGCAAAATAATTGTGATAAAATAATTAATTGAAGATGTTTCATCTAGGATAGTCAAGTTTGCTAGCGCATGCACCATAATTTCAAATACTCGAAGTTGATTGTAGAAATTTGATTTTACTCTTAGAGAGTAAACCGGAGAGAACTGGAATAAAAAAATATTTCCATAAAATATATTTTTTCTCGATCAGAAACAATGAATACTTAGCATTTTAGAACAAAAAAATTTCAAAGGCTTCTATATTATATTTCATTTGCCAAATTAAAGTGTTGACTGTAATTGAATATTTATCTATCAAGTTGAATTTCCAATGCTCCAACAATTTTTCATATATGAATATAATTCAGCACAGTTTAATTAATAATTTTCAGTGTGTGAAGTATCCGGATTACGGTAAATGTGTTTCTCAGACTGCTGAAAATTATAAACTTCAATTTTCTGAAAATATCAATATTATTGAAATCTTAGAGAAGAAATTGAAAAACTGTACGACTGAAGTATTCTGAAATGTTAATGAAAAATATTGAAGAATAAAATAATAGGTAATTACATACTCCTTTAATAATAAATGAGTTATTCATTCAGACTCAAAATGAATTAATGAGATTTTCAATTGAACAAGACGAAATAATATCAAAATTAATTGATTTTTGCTTTGATTTCGACCAATAACAATCAGATTTTCGTAATCAATTTTGGCAAATAACAAGTGACAATGGGTGTTTAATAGTGTTTATGTTGTTTCTGACAGAATTCCGTTCAGAAAGGTTGTTTCTCATTCAACTTTTTTGAAATGATTTTCTTTGGGACGACTTCGCTTATAAAGTTAGTCATTATTATTGCCTCAATATTGAACCGACGAATTCTTTCTGCTCATGAAAATATTTGCAACATGTCAGTAGATATGTGGTTTATTTTCATAACAAAACAATTCAAATTTTCCATGAAAAAAACAACATTATTTAGTCACAAAATTGCCACTACACAAAATATACATTTTACGGAACTGAATAACAACATGTTGATCAGAAAGGAGTGAATTTGACTCTGTTCGAATATCATTTGTGAAAATCAGCAAAAATATTCATTCACAGTCAACTTGATACACTGTGATGAATATATAGTCATGAAATAATAAACAAAACAACTTTTTAAAATGAGTTATTTCGATATTTATTCAACAATTACAATTTTTTCAGGATAGTGAATGACGTTGATGATGAATTTCCATATTATCATCATCCTGATTAAAAAAACTATTTATTTAAGCAAATCAATCAAATATACCATATGAATTCTCAATTAGCTGATAAAACACAAACATTCTGGTGAATGACAAATCAACCTAAATCTAAATTGATGGATGTGGCCGTTACTACGTGGTAGGAAATGGAAATTTCTGTGTTTTTTGATGTTTTTTACCACTTTTATTTGTAACTAACGGTACTGCAGTTTCGTCCTATACGGACA
>WOGL01001889.1:0-10651 GCA_015342145.1 Leptinotarsa rubiginosa | reverse complement strand
ACAAACTTTCATCACGAATAACTTTTTGTCGAAAAACCCTTAATAAAGCAGTTTCCCATATGGTGCGTACTTTGGGGATGACACTGTATATCCGGTTCGGAGATATTTATCTTCTTAGAGAAAACCGAATTGAATTGAACCTATTTACTTCAACCCCAAATCGAAATCACTTCTAGATCATCATCAAAATATGCAACCTCCTGCTGTCGGTGAAGATGTACATGCGTAGCCGATGTCCTGCAATCCAAATGGAATAACGAGACAATTGTGCTGTCGTCAGCAAAGCAATATATTGGATTCTTGGTTTTCTCGATAAGTTGTTGATATACAATAAAAAGAGGGTTTGGGACAATATGGATCCCTGGGGAACACCGGCCTTGATGGTAAAAGACTGCTATCTAAAATAAGATGAAATTGTTTTTGTAAACATTTTTGGATGACTAGTACAGGTGAAAGAAATAAAGAATGAATGAAAAGAGGACCAGCCATGATAAATATTTCGTTTCACAATTTACGAGGGGGTCCAAGAATTTTGGCGATGTGTGTATTTTAGCAACGAGTGTGAAAATGTCGACAGCGATTTCTTAACTATACTTTTCAAATATACAGACCATCATTATTCAATGGATAAGAATCTCTTTTCCTTTAACCAGTGAAATTCTGTAATGGTGTGATTTTTTCAATCTGACAAAGATTTCTTCAGGTGATATTTATTGATGTGCAATTTAGAAATCGTTGATGTATAGTTGAAATGAAAACTCCATTAGATATCAATATAGTGAGTTGAAATCAAAAGAAAACTTTATCACACCAGATTGAAAGGGGTATATTTTCAAAACAGAATAATTTTTAGGATAGAAAGCTTTTTTACTTTTCCATCTTTATACCAGAAATTGCTTTCTTTCTTCCTTTCTATGGAAGATTCCCACATTTTTTGTTTGAAGATGGAGAAGTTGAAAGCCAAAACATTTGTTTCCCAAAAACCATAATCTCTTGACGCGCGTTTTACTAGCTCAGTTGGCATCATCAGGATATGAGGACTCATTATCATATCTGGATAATACTAAGTTGGTGTTGGAAATGTTAAAGAACTCATTCAAATCACCACCTGATGACACCGACGTGGTTTCCAAAATGCGTATCAAGAAAAGTGTTACAGTTCCAGTGTCCGGCGATAAGGATTCCAATTCTACCACTCAGCAGGGTAATATTGTTACTTCAATATGATGACTGAATATGCTTCCTTAGAGTTTCTTCTCTCGACTACTCCCACCAAACTTGATTTTATTCAATTTGTTCAATTTGCAAAGATTTGCCATTCACGGGAGAATCCGTGTATCTTGTCGGTCTAATCTCCAGCTAGTTTCCCGCATAATTTATTCCCGAAAAAGCTAGTAAATCTCGCTAAATATCAAAGATCGGTAGAAGGAAAGGATAAGTTGAACAGAAAGTGGAATGGACGAGTGATAAATCAGGAACAGGTAGCCCTCCCGAAGGATACGATCCCGAAATAAGAACAGCCGCAGTCCTTTTCCTTCAGGACCCCGAAAGATGGATTGAGTCACTAGCCTGTCATTGCTTCTTCCAATCTAATCTTCAGGAATACTTAGCGTCTGTGACCAGTGGCGTTTCGGAGCATCAAGGAAACATATTTGTTGGGATTCACAAATACGTATTTCCAGAAATTTACAAGTTCAACTTGTCACGATAAATATGAGCTCAGCAAGATTAGCTTCTGAAGTTTTTTTTTTCAGGTAAGATTGGTCTGCAACAAAAATTAGTTAGGTATATGTAATCAAAAACAGTTTTCTATGATTCCTCATAATGATGAATTTCACCTAACGTTTACAGTTTGATTCATTTAAATCTCCCAATAAATAAAATAATCAGGTCAATTCAAAAACTATCGTCAACTTTTTATTGATGAAAAAATAGTTATGAATACCTACTCTTCAGCTGATTCAACTGAAACTTTGATTATCTATATTTATAATTAATAAAACAATTCTCTTATATGTTAAACATCGGCAAAACACTGGGCTTATTTTCTCATTCCAACTATAGAAATTTATGATTCATTTGTTTTTGTAGAGGTTTATATAAAATCAGCATAAATGTGCTCACCATTCATGGAAATACTTTGCAAATTTAGATGTTATTGAAAATTTTAATTTTGAATATAATAATTTGAATTGGGAGATTGATGATGTTATAATTCCCTTACTATTTTTGAACTTTCTCAAGTGCTTCCTTTTGACACACTTTTTGCGCATCTTTTACGTATATCACGTTAGCGTCAGCTGGAGATGATAACAACTGATGATTATTATCACAGATTAGCTATCCGGTCCAATGTTTGGCGGTAAAAAGCATATCAAAGTTTTGGTACAGAAAAAAGTAATTTTTAGTATTCTATCTGAGTTTCTGCTAGATGAAACACCTTTTTTCCCAAGAAAAACTTTTTCGTAAATAATAAAATGAAAGGTAGAAGTTTCAGAATAAACTTGACTTTGTTTATTTCGAGGAAAATTACGATATCACGCCACCCTATGAAATATGCAATGAAAAATTTTCCAAATTGAAATAAGCGGGGCCTAATTTTCAATTCGAAATCTTTCTGTATACCTTTTCAACACCGAAAATGAACACAAACACAAAAATACTTTACATTAGAGGTCGAATAATAAGAATAAGTTGGCCTCTGGAGATGATATCCTACTGCACTGCTTTCTATTGTTTGTTCCTGATGGCGTATAGCACCCTTGTTTTTAATCAAATCTTTATTCAATTAGAGCCGCACAGAGTAACATTTTATGATGCAGCCTGCTGCATTTATTTCCTCGGGACTTAGTTCTGAAGTTTGACTTTGAAGCTTTTTGTTTAGCGTTTTATTTTGTGCTTTATTTGAGAAAGACAGAATCACGATACGGTTCCTCACTTTTCGGAGTTGGAATTGGGTCTCATATTTCCATTCTGATTTACAATCTGTGAACTATTCAGCTACAACGATCATTCATGATTACTCATTCATTATCACATATAGTTTGTGTCTATGTGAAATACTCCCTAGCCAGAAACGATGAAACTTGCCGAATTATATATCTGGGGACATGTTATAATATCCAGTGCGTCATCTTCCTACCCTCCAGAGCTACTCAATACTTTTTAAGCAAGGAAATAGGGCAAGTTCTTAGTCCTTTTTTAAGCACAACAGAAAAATCCTCAAACAGCCACAGTCCCTCGAGTATTTTTGATATGTTGGTGGAATCAAATATGCCAAGTCACTTGAACAAGTCCCAACTTCTCTTCGATGTTCCAGACTACAAAGGTTGCAAGTGATGTTCGCGTTTCCAGTCAAGCGGATGGCTCTTTTCTGGATGGAATCCAACAGCTTCAGGGTATACTTAGAGGCGAAGCTCCATACATGAGAGCAATACTCCAAAGAAGGTCTGATCTGAGCTTTATAAAGTATCAAAAGTTGCTGCGGTGTGTACAGTTTTCTGGTTCGGAAGAGTGTTCCAAGATTTTGAAAAACCAGTCTTTGAAATTCCAGCGACATGATTGTGCCAAGACATATTGGTGTCCATTTTAACATCCTGGATGTTTTGTCATTTGAATATTAGTATCGAAATATTTGCCGATATTTTCTGTTATTCCTGCTCACTGTCTTTTTCGCCGTGTAGCTGTCATACAAAAAAGAAAAAACAGAATCATAAATGTGTTAGTAATATTCAAATGGTGTATGATTTAATGCATCAAGATTTTATCTCGGACACCCCAAATGCAAAAGACATTCAATATGAAAATGATATAGTAATGGGGAACTGGCATGTAATGTTAGGCTAGCGAGACATACCTTGACGAAATTCGACTTGTAAATTTCGGAGAGGTCAGTTGCAATTTGGACGTGAAATGTAAAGGGAAATAAATAACGTATAATTTCTGCCACCCTGTAAAAGGATTCATGCATTAGACCAGTCGAAGTTGCCTAGTGAAGGTGGAGTATGAAATAATGATGAGGAGTGTATTATTCACCTAATTAGAAAATACATATTTCCTACTATTCAGTTGAAATTTTTTGAATGATTCATATTTTCAATCTCAAGTCGGCTCTATTTCGTGACTCCCTGTAATATTCGAACAGAAAAAATTGTAGGTACATTGAGTATAAACAAAAATTCAATTAGTTATCCATATACCCCTCAACAAAACAAATCCTAGTCCGTTTGTTATTAAACCACAAAAAAACGAATTTCCAGCGTTGCATTCGATTATTTTATTATCAACGGATCAACAAAAGAATTTCCTTGCCTGTGGGTCTTGAAATTATCAGAATTATAATGTTTGTATCGCTAGAGTGGAAGTTCCAAACAAAAAAAAACTCGGCTCAATAGTGAGAGGGTTGAAATCCAGTTTATGGGTATAATATTGAATACAGAATAACTTTTTTCCTAAGTAGGTACTTTTAGAAATTTTCTGAAAATTTCTTTAAAAAATGTCAAATTTGACAGATCTAGAACAGCACATGACAAACACATTTTGAGGCACATTCAATTCAATTGAATTTATTGATGTTATATATGATTGATGTTACATATGGTGACTTTACTGGTGTGACTATGTAAAAAATCGCTCAAATTCGTCGAATCACATTTTATAAGAAAAATCTGACCTGAAACTGACCTGAAACTATTTTCAATTATTTATGGCTGAGATGGAGTTAGAGCCAAAATGTCAGTCTCAAATAATATCAGATGCCCTAAAGGGTACCTTCATTTCCAGTTCCGATGTAAGTAATACAATTGAAGTTGATAAAACTTTTCAACATATTTCTCGCTAAATCATTCACTTTCGAGGATGAATCGTCAGATCATTGGTCCCGATAATAAAACAGGAATATCCGCTTTTGAATACGTTATGAGGTTTGAGCTTCACATAAGTTACTAGAAAATTGTTTTTCCATGAATTTGACCTGACTATACAATGTGTCCATGCACGAAATCGGGATCTTGATAAAACTGCATTCATATTCGTTTCCTTTATGCACTTTTAACTTGAATGAAACCAACAATTGTTCCGTTATGACGAACGACTTCCTGTGATAATTATTGGGGTCAAAGGAAAATAGCCTGAAAAAAGAGTCACGCTATTTTAATGGGTGTTAATTGAATGAACTTCGGGAGTTTTGTTTTGATTGGTTTTTACGGAAGTTCAACTACGTTCTCTTTTGTCATAGTGACGTATTTTTGTACGTATGTAACACTTCGAAATAAAATGGATTGGTGTAACGAAATACGGGTTTTTTCGTTTCCATTATCAAAGAACCTCTTTTCCATCATGTCCCAACTTAATTTTTGAACCTACAATTATGTCTGGAATACACTTTCTATGTTTCAGCCCACTTGGTTATGAGGAAATAATTCTACTGGTTCTCTGAATGTCAGTTTTACTTGGCAAAGAAAAATATAAGCACACAGCGAGACAAACTATGGAAAAATTTGTAGAAAAAGCAACTAAGTAACAATATACAAGCAATGCGACTTACATTCAGATTTGCCCTTGAAAGATAGTTGAGTCCAGCAATGCATTTGTGGCTCAGCCTAGCACCACTGATGATGGGAGGTAGAAATAGAGCTATCTGATTTTGGATCACGACCACCAAGTACCCATGAAGTTTAAATGTATGATTTATAAATTGCCACGTGAAAATGTTCAATCTACTGACCAAAACCTTATTGACAAACATAGCAAAAAAATATGAAAGAAAACTCAACAAATGATAGAAAAGGGGATTGATATGGCTAACGATTCATTGTTTTTGATTTTTTCAAATCACGAATTCTCATGAGCTCAGAGAGATTCACTAAGGGAAAAAACTCAAACGCAATAGCAACCTTTCTACACCACGTATGTCGCACGGGTGTGTAAGGCCGCTTGAATTTATTGAGATAACCGTTTTTCCGCTTGATTACAGGTTTCCATATATTCCGTATCTCTACGCTAGTTTGGCTGAACGCGTCGTTGGACAACATATATGCCGCTTCTTCGAACTTCCTCTTGAACCAGTGTTTTTCTCTGTGGATGATCTCAGCTTCGGACCTCTTAATGTTATGTTGATGAGTCCAAACATGCTCTGCTATTCCGGATTTGCTGGTTTCTTCTTGCTGTGTGTTCCTCTTGCCGCACTCACAGGATATCTGGTAAATGCAATTCTTGGAATAGCAGTCCGCGTTTGATGGCCTAGTTTTCGTGAGGCTGCTACGGATGGTGTTTCCGGGTCTGAAGCAGGTTCTGGTGCTGTTCTTGGACCCAATTTTTTTTATCCTTACCGACAATTCTCTGAAAAAGGGAAGAGCAAGGCACTGATTGCGACGGTTTCTATTCCTTGTGAGGCTACTGTCTTCTAGCCAAAATTCGTATAAGATCTTTTTTGATGACGCCCTGTTCCCAGATCGGGACCTTCCTGTGAATTACAGAGCCTGAAAACACGATCCACTAGAGTCTGAATGATTCCTCTCTTAGTCGATTGATGATGGTTGGATTTGTGATTCAGATACTGTCCTGTGTGAGTGGGTTTTCGGTATACAGATATTTTCTACTTAGGTCGGTCCTTTTCACCACAACATCTAAAAATGTAAATTCGTTTTGGATTTCCTTCTCCATTGTGATAGTGATGGAAGGTCTTACGCTGTTGATGTGTTTCTCATGGTTTCATACTATGAAGGTGTCGTCAACGTATCTCACCCAGACTTGGGGTTTCTTGTTGGCTTCTTCAATGGCCAGAGTTTCGAACCACTCCATATATATGTTGGCTAAAAAATGGTGAAGGTGGCGATCCCATTGGCAGTCTCATCTTGCGTAAATAATTTATCCTTCAGTGGGAAATAGCAGTTCCGTACACAACATCCAAGTAATTCCATGGTTACTTCTATAAGTAAGTTCGTTCTATCTTCCAGGTCCTCGTCTTCNATAGCTTCCTCTCTATGATTTGAAGTGCTTATTCGATAGGAACGTTGGTCTAAAGGCTTTCCACGTCAAAACTGATCAATTGATCAGTTCTTTTAGAAATTTAAAATCATATCAAAATCATGTTAGACAATGGAAGTCCGATCTTGTGAAATTCACCATGAAACATTCTCAACCACTTTCAAACAAACATTTTTTTTGAACCGTATGCAAATCTAGAAAATTTCAGAGTTCATTGTGTTCAAAGAGACAAACGCGACAGGGGACTATGCAGTGATAATCCAAACGATGGTTATAGCGGGTGTTTTGTTCATATGAAACATCAGAACTTCCAAAGGATATAATTTTGATTTATTAATATACAACCCTGACAATTTGTAAGCAGCGGGGGTCAAACACGAAGGGAGTTTCCGGATGAGACAATCATGACACCGGTGGGTGACTTCTGCGAAGGATATGTCCTGTTACGTATGTTCGACTATTAAATTAAATTGAAATGTGTACGAGTTGTACGAGAATTACTTATTGAATTATAACGGGCAACTATACTGCTATTAAGGGCTAAGAATTCCTACCCCATATTTGACACTTTGGAAGACCTAAGGGGATACACAAAATTAGATCACTGTATGAATTGAGTGACATTCATTCATGTTTTCATGTTTTATTCATAGTTTCAGAGATGGGGAGATTGTACGGTTTATATTCATTTCGTATAACTTTCTGTCAACTTGTTTAGAAAAATATACAAAATAGATCTACAGTAATGAACATGTTTCGGAAATGTTATTACTAGAATCAGATAAAAAGGTGATCTGGCTAGATAAAATCGTCTTCAGGAACTTCAGCATTTTAGAAATATCAAAAACTCATCAATTTCAGACTGAAAAGGAACTCTCTTTACCATGTGTATGAGTACAGTAGAGCTATAGAGCTATAATAAATACTCGCGGGTTGCCGTAACTGGACTTATCCAGTTATCACCCGAGGACGATTGTGGATACTAACAATCGAAACGTAGTGACGTAACTTGGCTTGGAATCTTTTAAGTTTCAATTTTCATTTCTTGTTAGTAATTTTTAATTTTCATCTTGTGTTAATAGTTCAATTTTTTGATTGTTGCTTGTATCTTATATCACTGTAATTTCAGTTTTCTTTGCTTAATATAATTGTTAATTTTCAGCTAATCTTTTCAATTGTTATAGATTCTTTCAGGGATTTCAAATCAATTTATATAATATTAGACAAAGAAAGTCCAAACCAATGAAATGCAAATTAATATCCTGTTCTTTTTCTGCCTAATTTATGATAACAGTACATCGATAAAGCTGTGGGTCTCAGAGCTTTCAAAGGTGAGTATTTCATTTATATTTTTGATGAAGAATGTGGGCCCCAAAGCTCCATACACAACTCCTTACCTATCATATTCATTATAAATCATTTACTTCCATATAAAGTTCTCTGGCCTTCAGATAATTCTTGATCAGATCTAGTACTTTATCTCCAAAATTCGAGTCAAAGAGCTTGTTCAATAATTCAACACAATTTTTTTGTCAAGGAAATAACACGTGCAACATTCAGGAACATGGAAGTTGAAAGTTATATAAGAACCATTTTCCATTTGGCAAAGTTGAGTTTGAGACCAAAGGATTTGAATTTACAAATAGTTTCCTCGAAATAAGTATTACTCATTATTCAGTATCCACAATCAAAAAGTTCAGTTAGAACAAGTAAAACAAGCCCCTTTGATAAATTCTTCTGAAAAAAGTAGAGGATGCCGTATTTTGAAGGAATTCTGCAATGTGAATTTAATATTTGTTCATTAAAATTTTCGATAAAACCAGAGAATAACAGTTCCAGAAGAAGAGCAAACATCCTGTGAACTTAACCCTTTCTGAAAGCCTCTCTATGCCATTTTTCACAGAGTTTTGTCATGTAATGCATCGTAGGAAGCTCATGAACGGTGTATTTGGAAAAAATGTTATTTTTCACAGCCGCATTGGTGAAACGGTTATTGACAGCGAATTATACTTTAGAGTGCATATCAAAATGGCGCGCAATCAATATATTGTCGCTATTGGATGATGAGTGAAGTGAGTGTTGACAGTTCAATACTGCATTAATCCATTAATACACATCAGCCTAACGACCTAGTAGATTACATGTCAGTTGCGGGATGGGAGCTCAAATTCACATCATGGTAGGCGACAACGTATCTGATTTTAACCCCACCTTTCAGGTCTGCTATTTATAAAACACCGCACGCCAGACTAACATTTATGAGAAGGATAGAAATTGGGAATTGAAGTATTTGATTTGTAGCTCCGGTTGAAATAAAATACGTGATTTACACTTTATTTGTGTGTTTTTTGAAGCGTCTGCACAGCTTGGCTTCACCTCAGAAAGCGAAACGAAAGACATATATTTTTTGAGTATTTTTCACCTTTAACAGCTTGACAAGATTCAAAATTGTGTTGAAGAAGTTCAAACATGGATAGAAAGAACAAGAATATAGTTTGTAAGTAAGTGAGAAAGAAATATATTGAATATTGTACCCAGTTCTATTACTAGCTTAGGCTGACTGGCTAACATTACACCTAGTTTCATATAACTCATTCAGTTTTCTCAGTAATGTACAATTCTTCCATGTGATAACTTCTTATAGAAGGGAAAACCCCTGCGTAACGGCGCCAACTTGTCTGGCTTCCCTTTCTCTCACGCATACGTCAGCGAAAGGCAGGCTCCTTCTCTCTCGTTGGACAGACGCTCAGTGTTTGGAGTGCGTTAGACATATACTGTTGACAGTATTATAAAAATCTAACCAGCAAGCACCTAATGTTCTTTTATTATGTGAAACGTGGCTTAAAAATGATGATACTAATTTTCTGTATGTACATTATTAGTATCATTATTTGATCCCACAAAATTAACAATTGGCTTATGGTACCTAGAATACATGTACATACACAAAATCTAATACAGGGTGGGCCATCGAAAACTTGACATGGAGGTTTTGGGTACCAATCTTGCAATTCCGAAAAAAAACGCTCAGACAGGTCGATTTTATTGGGAGGGAGACAGTTTTCCCCATTTACAGCGTCGTCACTTCAACCCCGGAGCAAAGGGGTGAACAACCCTTGGAATTTTAATAGGGAATAAAGGGCGAGTCGCACATCGTTTGAAATATCTTAGAATTCTCTAAACAATGGTGTGAATTTTTTTAAATTTGGACGCATTTAAAAGAGTTCTTTCCGATAATTAACTTTTTCAATATTTTTAATAGCAACAAATTGTTGTACGCCACTGCTCAGTTGGAATGTATTCGGAACTCTATTTGTTTCTTACGCTACTTTTTTGTTAATTTTTCAGTTCTTCTCTGATAAGAGGACTATTACAATTGGGAAATGGTTAAAAATGCTATTTCTATTTCTCATTTTTATGTTAAAAGTGATATCTAGATTATGACTAGTAGTGAGTGCCGTGAAGTGTTGCTAAAGAAACAATTATTTACACAACTGCAGAGGGGATTGAGTTGATTGATCTGTAGCAAATAAAAAACGGCAAATCGAACCACCAGTAACAAATGAGGCGACACAAGTGGCAATTCTGGGCCATGTTGAGCTTGACCATACTTTGAGCACAAGAAAGTTAGCATTTGTTTCCGGGGTGTCACGAACTAGCATTC
>WOGL01001887.1:0-10650 GCA_015342145.1 Leptinotarsa rubiginosa | reverse complement strand
CTTGAAGATGATCACTTGGTGATCAAAACACGTGTCGAGGTGTTGAAATAACGGTTTGGTGTTGGGAAAAAACTCCAGTTATATTCAATATTACACCAACGGTTCCAAACAGTGCATCACACGCATTCATTAGTTGTATTATTAATTTTTTTGAAAAAAAAGTCGCATCAACCCCTTGGGTTATTAGCAACAAAACAAGTTGTATTATTGTTTCCCTTATAACCCTACGCACAAGGATATATTATTTTGTGGGTTAACTGTTATATTTACCATATGTTTATTCATTCATTTATTGTATCACAAAATTATATTTATTGAAATATATATTATTATTATTATTCACACATTTTTTTCGTAATTCTTTTATTCAGGTCTTGACTCTCGTTCTCGGCCGAGATTTTATTTGTTTTACGGTCTCGGCCAAAAATGAAAAACTCGTCTCGGTCGAGCTCTAATTGGTGGCTATTTGAATATGAGGCAACTAACAATTGAAGTATTTCGTAACAAATCCAAATAAAATGTTTCTGTAAAATTTTCATCAGACAAATATAAACCATTATTCCTAATTCTCACTATATCAACCTATGCGTTGATCTTTTGTTATGCGGTGAATGTTAAGATCTCCGTTTTTGATGAAACGTCTCAGAATAAAACATTAGAGATTACATTGTTATTAATATTCCATTTCATAGACGAAATAAGATTTATATTTATATGTTCTATAGTTTCGGCTTCTAATATGTGTAACTTCATTTTAATTGAATGGGTAGGATGAAAATAATACTTCAAAATTTACACAACACCAACATAAATGCCAACAAGTTGTTTCGACGACTGTGTCATCTCCTAAGCGAGTTATAAACTCGCTGTCATATTCTGAGCAAGTTATAAACTCGCTCAGAAGATAACATAGTGTGTCTAAACAGTTTTTGTCATTACATGTTAGTGTTGTGTTAATTGTGAAGTATTATTTTCTCGCTACCCTTCAAAGCTTTATATACTTAGAACTTTTAAGAATGTGTTCGATACGGAAGATTTTGCCAAATTCAAATCTCTAGACAATCACCGAACTGTACAGTCACAACTGCCAACATTCCATTCCAGAGCATTCCTCATGTATATCAAAATTATTTGTATTTACACTATATTTTGCTCAAAGTAATTTGTTAAATAGGTTCACTATCTGGGTGCATTTCATGGAATTATTTTTATACCTCTTGTCCCCAGAATATCGCCATCACCAATAATGTACTTTGTGATTCAGTTAATGAAAATAGATGTGTTTTCTAAATAGAAGAACCTTGCGTGAATTTTCGGATATCTTATATACGAGTATACTAATACATTTTAGTATTCCACGTAGGAAGATAGGCTGAAATACTGTTTGTACAGAAACGTTCAGTATATAATATGAGCTGAGTTCCATGTTAAGGATCTACTACGATCTTTTTCATTATATTAGCGACCCGCTCCGGTTCCACACAGATGCAATGCGACCTTCGACGCACTATTTATAGGCACGCGCCGCCGACCCCCCGGCCGGTACCGCCGCAACCGCTATTTCTCTTCATTTTAAATCTCTAATATCCTCGGCAATATTAATTTGAATTATATGCTGTACAAGGCCATATTGATCTATATTGAATGCACAATGTATTTAAGTTACTTAATTGGATACGGATTAATGCTGTATTGCTTAAAATCGCTTCGTAAATAAGCCATTATTTCTCGGGGATAAAAAATGCTTATCGTGGACTTTTTTGTAGAACTTTTAAAGTTGTACAATACTGTAGGACATTATTTTGATCTATCTCGTAGGGTTCAGTCAGCGTTTACAATGTAAGCGCAAAAAATGTGTTTATTTACATCACATTAGAAATCTTTAACACTATCAGTGTTTCTTTACTACATATGCATGTTATATACATATAAACCTTCTTCTTCAATTACTCTATCTATTAAAAAACCCGCATCAAAATCCGTTGCAGAGTTTTAAATATCTAAGCATAAATAGGGACATACAGAGGGTAGCGACTTTTGCTTTATAGTATATTTGAAAAATAAAGTTGCACATTGAACAAACTAACATTACTACAGATTCCATATACAAAAAACTACTGCTATAAGACTGATGTATATTTTCACAACGGAAGAATTTTGATTACTCTAAAATAAATAATTTGCACTTCATTATACTTCAGCTGACTCCCCAATGATTCAGCTTTGCTTAATTTTCAGACTGCGGAAGATAAAATACCTCAAAACAAGCAAGAAACATTGACTTATACAGCAAACCTCAAAAGACGAATATATAATCCTTCATTTCTCAACGTGAATTTCCAAGTATTTTATTTGACCAAAAAATGAGACTTGTGTTTATGCCATTAAAAAAATTGTTCAAGTATTTCCGATAAATTAAAAAAATCTATCCCGGAAAATATAAAAAAAGGGGAATCAGTTCAACTACGAACTCCCTGAAATCATTTGCAGAGAAAGTTCAAAATATTTTTTCTCAATCTGACATTCATTTGAGTGTCATGAATGAAATGAGAAGATTTTAATGAAAACAAAATGTTTGAACAAGAGTTTGCTATTAGTCACCACAAAAAAGTTGTTTAGTTTTATAATGCCTATTCCCAAGACATCAAAATGCACCATGCCACGATATAATGAACCAAATAACTTGAATAAGTAATGAAGACGATCGCATGTCAATTCCGACCCTATACAAAGGGAACGTTTCAAGGAGTATGCTTCGCGTTTCGAACATAATAAAGGGGCGGGGGTTGGCATTATAGTATCATAGTCTAGGATACAAAGCAATATTTCAACATTCTGTAAAACATATTAACTTGGATTAATGAATCATTAGTCAGAGAGCAAGTAGTCGTTCGAGCTGACTGAACTTTTAAAGGTGAACTGTTTCCTGTTACCTGCTTTTATGTGGATTCATAAATACTGTTTTTTTTTCGATATTGTGAAAACATATCAGATATTTTTCTGTATCAGTTGAAGTAATACATATAGAATAAGATGGTAATACTTTTAAATATTTATACAAAAATGTGTATTTTCTCTTCAAAATATTATAAAAAGGATTATTCATCTGATTATTATTGTTTTGTTCAAAATTGTGATTGGGTTGCTATTTTCTACGGAAAATCCTCAGAACAGTAACTCATCACAGATTCACCTTATAAATAATTCAAACCAGTCTAAACTGAAACAACTTACTGTCTAAAGTTACACGTCTAAACGCTGACATTTTATAATCCGGTAAAACATCTCATCCAGATTTTTACAGAGGTCTCTAGTAAGAATTAATTATGTGTACTTTCATTTGAATGGGCAACGCAGTCGTGCTTTGAATAACGCGTTCAAATGGATGCTAGTTCTGAAAATGATGATATAAAGCAACTGACACTGTTTCATTTCTTATCATATCTCCGTTTGTTATATTTTCAATATCCCATGATTAACTACAATATATTAGGGATGGTTTTAAAAATTTTGTATATATTTCGATTTTTACAGTTTTGGGTAATCCCTTCTTTCCTAAAAAGGTAGTTTCTGATGCGTTCAGTAATTTCCAGTTTTTCCGAGTATATTTTTTATTTCTTCGTCTATTGCTCCTTTTTTATCTGAAATGGTTTCAAAATTATCTTGTTCTGAAGTTTTACCTTCTAGTTCTAACTTATGTTTCATTTTTTCGGTGGATATCACAATTGCATTTGTTTTATCCCTATTTATCTCCATGTTTATCTTCCGTTTGTTTTTCTTGGGATATTTGAATATATTTTTGTAGCGTGGCTTCTGAGCCTGACATTAATATCATGCCATATGCGTTTAGTAGCTCCTGTACTTTGACTTTTTCCATTATCCAGTTACCGACCAGTACCAGTACGCTCTTTTGTTTTCTGAACAATAGTAGGTTCAGTATACACTTTTTTGTTTTCTCTTTCAAATTCTGTTGATTTATAGATTCTAACTTGGTTTTAATTATTCTTTTACAATGCTTCAATTGTTTCTATCATGTTTTTTTCTCAATTGCTTTTCTAAGTAGTTGGAGAAATTTCTCTTTTTCCATTTCCGAGGTAATTTTATCCCAACCTGGAGCTTCTCCTAGCTTAAATTTATTATTAGCTTCTGTGATTTCTTCCTTCATTATGAGTGTGGTTTTCTCTAGCATCTTGTATCTGTGGTCCTTCATAACTGTCTTCGTCTTGGGCTGATTCCATAAGTTAAAAAAATGTCTATAGTGTTTCGATCTTTCCTTTATTTCTTTTTCTTTTGCTAGAACAAGTTATCAGTGATATTGTCGGTGAATGAATTGAACTTTGCCTTTTATTTCCAATATTTTATTTCTAGGTAAAAATTATGAAAAATGTGTATTTTTTTTTCTTTCTGGTACTAATAAAGACCATTATTATTATTATTATTATTATTATTATTATTATTATTTCTGTTTTATATTGTAAGTACCTAAGTGCTATATTCTGTTTTGATTGCTTCATTGTACTTGGCTTCTCTGATCTTAAGGCCAAATTATGGACACGATTTCTGTTTTGCAATCCTTGACTTCTTGTAGAGATTGCTATCTTTTTAATTTTTTTATTTAACGTTTTTTCCTGTTTGTAATTTTCTTTATGTATGAGTTTGTAATTTTTGCTGTATTATCACAACTTTCTTTGACTGTTGTCATTAAGATTATCTTCAAAATTTCTCCATTTTAATTCTATTCTGGTATTCTTGCAGTTGGTTTGTTAAAATTTCTCTTTTTTCCTCTTTCTAATTATATTCCGATTTTTTTCTTTAACTTTTCTTCTATATCTTTTGAGGTTATCATTGTTTCCATACGTTTTGAATAGATCATCAAGTAAACTGAAAAAATATATTTTGTGTACTTCAACATGATTTATTTCTTCAGGTACTGTGGTCCGAATCTTTATAGAACAGCTAACAAAATTACTGCTTTTTCATTCCCTCCATTTGCATGATTAACACTCGAATCCTCAACGGGCAGAAAAAATCAGATTAACCATCACAGAACCTGTCAAAGAAAGGCGGCGTGCGCTTGGAAAGTTCAGAAAATAATGCAACAAAAATAAAACTCTGAAGAGAAAAGAGAAATGACCAACGTAAAAATCGAATGCCGGACACTACGGGGACCTAACTTTGGAAACATCGCAATCCCATATAAAATCGTATTAAAACTTGCTGCCAGTAAATCTCGAGTTAGAGACACTGATGGGTAACCTACGTCTTGGTGCGTTATTTTCTATTTCTCCTGCGAGTCGATTCCATGCTGTTTACTTCCAGTACATTTATAAAAGTTTTACTTCGCGAAAATTGTTTCGTATGGCCACTACACTATTGTGAACTGTCAAGATAAATAAAGAATTTGTGTCGCTTTTTATTTTATCAAATTCTAGTGGCCAGATACGTGCTCGGATATTTATTGGATAGACTTTTGTGGAATTGTTTTTCGAATCGAAGGGTTAGCGAAACAAGTCATCTTGGTTGATAGGAAAGATCTGACAGATTTTGTATGCGATTGATGCATTTTGATTTTTGTTCAGTGTAATGATTTATGTATTGGAATCATCAGAATTGCAAACGTATGTCCTACTCACTATTGGGATGACTTTACTCAATCTTTTTCATTTAGTTATTTAAGCTCTCTTGTGATCTTATTTCTCCGACTAATTTGCCTGCTTATTCCCCGTCTAATATTATAACCATCATAGCTATTTAATTCTCAACGCGTCGCTTTCGTTTTTGTTAAATTCGTATTATTTCGAATTCAAATGTCGTGGTTTGTTATTAGATTATTTTTTCTCGTCCATTAATTCATAGAATTACCTTAAATCTTCTCAAATGTCTTATAAACCTGCTATGTGGAATCAGAGCTGGGTTGAAATTATCTCATTTTATTACTGTATGAATGATTATGACTACCTAAGGGACGAAATGTTTACTAAATCCATTCAAGAGGCAAAGCCTCACATAAATAGGGTGGCCCGAACGGAGACGCCCACAATTCATTTTTTGATCGGAGATCTGAAGACATTATATATCAGAATAATTTCTATGTATGTCACGAATTTTTTTGGAGTAACAAAGTGATGGATTTTTCAATGTTTCTGTGGGAATTTTCTGCCGGACTGACCTGAATAATTTTTAATTCTGTTGAGAGACGAGTTTACTTCGGTATTTTTCTGTAACATAATCTTTTTGAATTGTTCTTTCTTGCATAAAATAATTGGCAAACCAAAATTACATTACATTCAACTTAGAATTTGAATATTCAGAGTACCACAAAAATTATGGTAACTTTTAGCCGTCATTCGCTGAAATCGGCGTTCAAAGATATGGGGTGTAGAAATTTTCGAAGATAGTTACTTGATTGTGAAATATTGTCATCGTTTATTTTTTTTCAGGACGAATATACTTCACATGGTTGAAACCCTCGTTGAAACCATCATAAGTAAAACACTTGGCCATTGAAATCTATCAATATTTTCCAGAAGTTCCCGCATAGTTTGATTTCTTAAAAACTGATATTATTAAGCATTGAAATTGCTCTCGGGTGAGTAATTGAGGAGATAATTTTTCTGAAATGTTATACAGGGCACAAAACAATCACTGCTCCCATAGACCAGAACTGCAATACTCTTCACGAAGCGCGTTTCATCAACCAAGTTGGTTGAGTTTAGTCAAGTTTCTGTGATGAGTCTAGTTCAATCTCCTTTTTGAGTGAAAAATACGTCGAGGAGAATGTTGAAGATCTGGTTTTGGATCATATTTTTACTAATTCACAAATATGACATGATTTCTATATAATATCAGCTTTATTCTTCCTCAGTTCCTAGAGTATTAAAAAACGACACAAATCAAGAGTTGCGTTACGGTTCTTCACATTATTTGTAGTATTATCTGAATTAATCTTGTGAATTACAAAATAGGCATCAACATTATTTCAAGTACCTTAGATTAGAACACCTGTTTCAGCAAATACTACCCTATCAAGAACCACTTGTTTTAGTTGCTTCGAAAGCTTTCTGTAATTTTAGGAAGCTGATCATTTTATGGGTGAAAATACAATTAATAAGAATCATGTAAAAAAAATACCATTTTCTCCGACGGAAATGGTAAACAATATATTCCATTAAAGATAATTTTTCTGGCCCCCAGTATGATGATAATGAATACATCAACTTTTTTATATCAATATACTCTCTTTTTGCAATACCGGAATTTTCGCCTGAAAATAAGCCGAAATTAGTTAAAATAATGCTAATTTCAATTAGACCAAAATAAATGTAAAAATTTAAAGTCTTTATTTGACCAATTTTCCAAATTATTTGAAAAACGAACCATTTCGAAATCAATAATTTGTTTTGTCCTAATCAACATGGTTTTGAAAGGCATCAATCCTCTGTATCCTTTGATAGCCTCCTATATGAACTATTAAATTTTCATATTTGAATGAGAAAAGCATGGTTATGTAATGAATTTAATGCCAGGAGTATGAACCTCGAGGTGCCTCAGGGCACAACTCTCGGGCCATCACTGTTCTTGGTATAGGTCAATGGACTCTTAGTCATATGGAAGACGGGTATTTAACAATATATCCAAATTTCAGAGCAACTTACCATCAAACTTGATAGAGTTTTAAGTAATTTAGTGGTGTCGAAAAAACAAGTTAATCCGAAATGTCCCTGAATCATTATCTGTGAATTTTTACTTAAAAAAGATATGCCGGGACAATTATGTACAATTGACGAAATCCAAACCTACAATATAGTTAAGTTCCTAGGTCCATACTTGGATTCCAACCTGACTTGGGACAGGTATATAAAGTGTTTGTTCAAATTTGAATAATTCTTATCATGCCAAAAAACAATTGAATTGTAGTTTGGTTGAAGCGACGCTGATGAACTTATATCATGCGATGGCCTTCTCTCACATCAGTCTTAATATTATGGTATGGAACACAGCAAGAGATTTCACTCTCGTTTTCATTGCTCATAAATGAAAAGTTGACTAATAATCAATTTGGAATACGGGACAGTTGCAGACCAATTTTTAGAAGCAAAAAACTACTAACTATGCACTATATTTTTAAAATGGAATGTATTTTGTTTGCTGAATTTAACTTGTCGTCATACTTCAAATCACAATTACGGTACACAAAATGGTGAAATCTTTTGCGAATTCCTTACCACAGATTAACTCGATATTATTTATTATTTTCCGTTGTGCATCAATATGACTGTTTTATCGTAAATGTTCATTGTATTATTGCTTTATTATCGGGTGACAAACCTGTATATTGTCTGAGTGATATGTGCTTTTCATGTATGACTAACTTTGTATATCGTACTATATATTTGGTGATGTTTTAAGACTTGTCAATGAACTTTAAGTTCCTTCCAAAACATGAATTCGAACCAATGAAAGTCTGCATAATCAGAATAACCGAACGACAACAAAATACGTCAAGACCTCTCAGCGGCGAAGAGACAAATGCGCTGGCACAAACATTAACACTGACGTCATAATGGATGTGTTGTTGAATGCTTTCTTAATTGGCTCCTATTATTCCGTGCTGATCTAGTTTAACATGAACTAAATTAATGCGGCATAATTATTCGGAATGGTTCCAGCAAAGTATTCATGAACCCCGTTCGTGTCATTTGCCAGTTTGAAGTGGAGGGATGATTCATTTTCTAAAGGGCGAAGAGTTTACTGGAGGAGCATTCGAAAAAAAAGGTGTGTCATGGGTCTGACATTATCTTACTACAACGGGCATTGTCTTGTGATGTATAATTTCGAGAAAAACGAGAAAATAGTCATGTGAAAATTCCCTTTTGAATGTACTTTGCACTTTGTAATGGATTGAAAAAATTTAAATGAAAAATTGAAAGCGGCGATTCGACAATATCCTTTATTTACATGTTTTCACCGATCATGAACAAAAGCCTTTTTATGGGCATAATTTTAGCCGTTATGATCTTCAGCGGTGGTAAGTTTTATTCGTTTCTCTGTAACAATTGAATAACATCAATTATGTGACCGTTTCATATTGACTAAGTAGCCAAAATGAACCATAACTCACACCTTTGAACCAATCACAGTAGACCAGATTCATAACTCAGTATTTCAAGGCCATTTAAAAGATGAGCAAATCTCAGAGCGAATTCATAACGTTACAGTTGTGCTTCAATTATTTTCAATCGCAAGTGAGCCTTGAAAATTTACTAGGTCACAATACCTTTCAAACTCATTCACTGAACTGACGTTTCGTTTCTAATGAAAACAGTAAACCATGGACTTATAAAGTAAAAATGAATATATCTCACCAGAATGGTAGCCGGTTGGGTTGGCGTGAGTGATTTGCTCCACTAACTCAATCGATCGCTGTGTGAACCGGTAGTTTAAGCCGCGAGGTCAGACGATCGATTTTCACATCCTATCGTTCAACCCCTGTTAGGAATCGCGCGTTAGGTGAGACCTCGTCAATCCTCACCTCGCACAAGATTAGACTTCTGAGAGTTGTCGTTCGTACGGGGCGAAATCTAATTTACAAGCCCTGCACCTAGTGTGAGAAACCTCTATGAAATTAGCTTAGGGAACATACTACATACCCGTGCGGCTACCTGAGGATGAGTCAATTTTCCACACGTTGCGTGTTTTATCAAGAAATTTCAAGTAAACATTGTGCCTCAGTGAGAAATCGAGCTATTTTGACTTTGCAGCTTGTCTAATCATACTAGCATGTATCATTTTTATCAATTTGTTTAATAAAGTCCAAATATTATTGTCGTTATAACATTTCGAAGCTTTTCCTTGAAGGTGATACTAGATTTTACAGAAATATTAAAATAAATTGTGTTGTAACACATTTTACAATTTTGTACAATTGTATCTCTCACTATTTATAAATTTATCCAAACAGACTATGGCTTCGATACAGTAGTTATTGATTCAAGATATTGATCACTTGCACTTTCTCCACATATTTGTAAAAAGTGGTTCAAAAATTTGAAATCAATTTTTCAATTATAACAGAAAAATAATTATAAATCAAAAAAACCTCAACAAACCGTGAAGTTCCAATATTGAAATATATTTTCATGAAGAATAAAAGGATATGTTCACCAATATCGAACATACACTTCATTACATACGTTATTACTCAAGTACAGCTATTATATATCGTTTTGTAAAATAGTTCTGGTAATCTATTCTGAAATATTTTTCATGAACATACTGAAAATTTTACGGTTAGAGCATGCTTTAACATTATTAGCTGTTCAACTCAGCTCAACAGAAATAAGGTATATCCATGATAATGATCCTTTGTTGCAATTTGTTATTATTGATTCGTTCCATATCTACTCGGTAACCAATTTTAACTTCCTCGTTAGGAATAAAATAGAGAACATGAACGTCATGTGCCGACTAAGGAACGACTTTTCAATTACCCTCATTTTGGGGTTAATGTGAATTTAATGTACTCTTGTTTATTTTACGTCATGGAAATATATGATATCATAGAGGAAAATATCTGATACATTTCTATAGAACACAAATAATAGAATACGTACTGGTACCGTGTGACTTGGTAATATACATTGGTAATAT
>WOGL01001886.1:0-10650 GCA_015342145.1 Leptinotarsa rubiginosa | reverse complement strand
AATGGCAGATTACATATTACCTTGTAATAGTGAGGCACTAAATGGACTAAAACAGAATGAGGAGAATTGGGAACAAAATTAGAAACTGAAAACTTTAAAATAAAATAAGTAAAAATTAAATTATGTAAAACGCTTTTATTGCAAAAAAAAACATAATAATGATGTAGATAATGTACTGAGAACTAAAAATGAATTCGGGAGGTCCTAGGTAGCAGTCATCACACCACTCTCCTCAGCAATCTACGGTATTGATCAGATAAAAAATAATAAAATCGTAGTATTTACATATTTACTCAGGTAACGTTACGTCAAACGGTGTTATTACTTTTTTATCTGATTAATATCGTAGATCGCTGTGGAGAGTGGTATGCCCGATACCTAGGACCTTCCAAATTATTTTTTACTTTTCAGTACATTATCTACATCTTTTTTTTTTAATAAAACCGTTAACATAGTTTTTTTACTTATTTCATTGATAAAATAATTCCCTTGTTGATAATCTACTACTTTAGAATTTTCCTTCTTTCTAACATAACAAGTCTCATAATTTTGGAACGAAAGGAAAATATTTCAATCGAAAAAAATTATCAATATTTTTGTATTGAATTTAATTGAAATTTCTTTCGAGTGTTAAAGTATGTGCCAGCCTGCAAATATTCACAACTCAATCTCTTCTTATTTATCAACTGGTTGCAAATAAATAATTTGTTCATTGGAAACTGAAATGAAACTTAGAAAGCTATTGAACAGCGAAACACGTGTTGCGGTTTCGTAAACTGTCCATGGAAATCTCACGATGAAGTGTCAATTGAACGAATAAGTGTAGGAATTTATCAGTTTCTTTAGATGTAATGAAATATTATGATTGAAAATGTGATCATTCTAGAAGAGAACACTAGGACCATATTTTTCAAAAACTTATGAACGCGAAATTTAGGGTTTTCTGTTTCAAACGTGAAAATCAGTCAATGCCTACTAAAAATAAGACATATATTCAAAATAGGTCATTAGGTCTGGATTCTGGAAATCAAATATTGCAAAATTAATTCGAAGGTGCCATGTAATACATTTTTATTGTTAGATTGTGCCAAGTCATATAAGCCTAGTCAATATTACTGCCTTCAACACATGAAATTTCGTTTTATTTCATTCAGAATCTTTTCTCCGTCGTTGACTTGCTTTTTGAAACACCACAGTCACTTTCCACATCTGATGGATCTGAAAAAAATATTCTATTAAAAATTCACCGTGAAAATATAAATAAAAAGCAATTAGGAAAATGGGCGATAAGTGAATAAATTCAGTAATAAGTTTGTTCTGATGTTCAATTTGTGTTGTTTCAAAGCTTACAAAATCAGTAAAACAGTTGTTAATTTGAAAATTTGTAAGATACTTGTAAGATATTGACTACCAATAATAGTTTTTTCATACATCTTCTATGTACAGATAGCAATCCGTTACAATTTTATTGTATGTATTGATTTTGAACATCCTACTGACACAACAAATGAAATAAAGTTATGAATCAGAAAAGTGGATTTGTTTGTTGCATTCAACCAACCAATTTTGGTATGTAGTAGCAATAGCTCAATTGAAATATACTGATTTTTTTCTACGCGAAAACTTTGATATGCTTGTATACGCCATATGGACCATATAGATAATTTGTGTGAAAACAATCAACAGCTATATCATCTCCTGTCGACGCCAAACCGCCGGGGAGTGTAATGGTGTCGAGAATGAAAACATTTCACAGTTTTAAAGTTGAAAAAGTCGAAATAGTTTATTTCGACATTTCCAACCTATATCATCAACATTTTTTTTATTTGATTCTTTATATTCAATTATGAATGTGCAAATCCTGTGAAATTTTTCAGTGATATCCAAATGAGCAAAGTATTTCGATAAATGCGAACACATTCATTCAGATTATATAAAAATTTGAATAAAGAAATAAACTCTTCTTGAATATTTTGCCTGCGACTTCAATCGCAAGAACGTCGCTAGGTTTTTTTTTCAGATTTTCTAACTGCAAAAAGTTCATGTATTCGTCCATTTTCAATTCATGAGAAAATCGTTTTACAAACTATAGATATACTCAATCAAACTTTCAGCCAAATCAACTGAGCAATATTTTCATAGTATTTTTTCCAACAATTGTTTAACGTGATTTTTTGATCTAACATTCATTACTGCAAACCTGCAACTGCAAGAAATATAACATATTTTTCACTCTCTAGTTACAAAAGCTAGTTGTTTCAATTGTTACCACTTGCCACTTTCACCACAACAAAATCATCTGTCAATATTTTGACGGTTGGTTCAGTAATTTTCAAGAAACCGTGTTCCTTGTCTAACCGATTGTATAGAATGAGCCACAATAGTGGTGATTTTAGAATCACCAAACCACATTTTCTGGTTACTTTTGGAACACATCTTTAGAAAGCATCAGATACTTAAATTTTGACAACTGAGGCCCTCTCTGTGAACAATTTGGAAATGAGGAAAGTAAGGATCCATTTGTCCACCAGATACCGCCAGGGGTACGTTTTCAGCGGGTATGAAAATTCGACACTTTCAATTTTGTGTTCCGAAAAATGAAATTGTAAACTACAATTATTTGCGATTCCAAGCAGTTTTCACAGCTTCAATACGGGTAATGCACTCATTGAAATCAAAATATTTCTGATTGAAATAAGCCGCATAGAAAACTAGAACAGGCCTGATATATCGTCTGGATCTTGTCTATGCTGCCCTCTCTCAAGGAGTATAAAATATATCAATTGTTACTATATTACGTCATGGGAGATTTCTGGTTTCTGTAGCACAGAATAGTAAACAAGCAGAATTGGAACTCTAAGGCGGCGCTTTTTATCTTTCTTCGGTGTTTTCAGGGACCTCGATAATTATATCTCGGTATAGATCTGAGGGTCGGCTTTGCCTAACACAAACAGAAAAGTGAAGAACTGACAAAATACTTTAAAACTGATCGCTGAAAATATTATCATGATATTCCAAAAATATTCAAGGTAGCAACAAATGGGATTTTTTTCTAATAGTTGCACAATCAAAACTACATAACAGCCAAATGTTGGTGCATGTTGAAAACCCTATTAAAAGTACTCACAGTCAAGTTAATCAGCATAGACAGGTCAAAAAATATTGAAAAAGTTGTTCAGTATCAAAAGTTATATTCAAATGTGAGTAAAACTTTTGATGGCAGACAGGTTTCGGGCTCAAACTATTGGCAATGTCAGTGAAGTGGTGATTGAATTCAATTTATAAAAAATATATTCACCTGTCAATGAAGGATCTTCATGATTTGTTCTATCCATTACTCCCTCGAAGATACAAGATATTTTCATTTTAGCTCTGTATTTCCGTGTGGTGAATGTATAAAGAATCGGATTAGATGCAGAATTTATTGGTAAAATGAAAACAACTAGCCACCCATACAGTTCATCTGAAACAAAAATAAACATGTTACAAAAATATTCATGACTCAGAATGGAATCACATCATGATTGGTTCATTTGTTACTTCTAAATGAATTTTCGATTACAATAATTTGCTTTTTTTTATTCAACTGGAGAACTTCAGTACACGTTTTTTATCAACCGACTGGAAGAAAGATGTAAATATTTGTTCAGATGAGAGAATTATTATGATTAAAATTATACTATTATTCTTATCGTGGCATTATATCGACACTACTCATCAATGTTCGCTTTGTGTCTTCATCCAGGAGGCATGTACTTACCCGAACACGTGTTTGGGTAAGTAGGTACATGAGAACGAAGATTATAAAAATAATTTTGATTTCATCTCAACTCACCTGAAATATCTGCTCCTGCATAAGCAGCTGTTTTAAATACTATTATAGGAAGCCAGCACAGACCATAAATGAAGACTATGAAAAAAAAACGTATTACAAATTCATAAACCTTTTTTGGTAATGGAGTTGCCTTTCTCGTTTTTCTTATGCTGATGAACATTCCAATATAAACAAGAGCAATGATGATGAGACTGTAACAAAATACTTGAAATATAACTTTTTCGATTTTTTGAAATGATCACCTGGTCGCATTTATTCCAAATATTATAAATGCGGTATATTGCCATCCGCTGTAATATGGATAAGCAATGTGCAGCGGAAAACATAGTCCATTTATTCCATAGAATTTTGTGTCATGTGCATAACGTATCACTGAAAATTATAATTTATAATGTATATATTTCAGCCATTCCAATGT
The DNA here is from genome assembly GCA_015342145.1 of Leptinotarsa rubiginosa. Taxonomy (NCBI): domain Eukaryota; kingdom Metazoa; phylum Arthropoda; class Insecta; order Coleoptera; family Chrysomelidae; genus Leptinotarsa; species Leptinotarsa rubiginosa. The sequence continues at coordinate 6,397 of WOGL01001886.1, read as the reverse complement.
TCTAAAAAAAACATAATTTTCTAAATACCAATACCAGACGATATCCTAAAATATTTATGATAGGATAATGTTACACCGAACACTTTTTGGAAAGGTTGTGGGGCACCTGGATTGCAGGATGCCATGAATTTATGGATATTGAGTCAAAAAGTTTATTGAGTGAAAGAGAGTTAGTTAGCCATGGTCTGCAAATTGTTACGTCTATATTCAAAGTTCGAGTCTCCGGATTTCTTTCATCAATACTGGGTATGGTATCGTTTCTGGCATTGATTGACTTGATACTTCTGAAGTTTGGTGCAGACAACTAGACTGTATTTATGTTAATTTCATCTTTCGTTCGAATCGGTAATTATTTCTGTGTTTTGGAATTTGTATCACCTTTCTGCCTAGTCTTGGATGGTAGCTCTGACATTTAGGTATCGTTAATTTTTTGTGGTGTTTGTGTTCGAAGAGCCGGAAACTTATACTTCTTCCAGTGGTTCTGATATAGAGCAACCCACTACAAGGACCCTCTTGTATATTCCCTGTGTTGATGAAGGCTCTTACTTGACTTTAGACTTTCTCTGATGTTGATCGCTCTGCAGTTCATCTCCTGAAGACGAGAAGAGTATTGCAGTTCTAGTGTTTGGCAGAGTTTCCCTCTCACCATCTGACCTAAAAGATCACTCACGTAATAAACTGATCAGTCTGTCTAGTTACCTGTATACTGTACACGAATCAGGCCAACTAACACAGTAAATAAAAATAAAGCCAGGTACACTACCGATGGAATAGAACCAAAGACTGGAACCTTGAGAGATGTAGTGAATGCTATGTGGACAACTAGAGCATTTCCGTAGAGGAAACGTCAGACATAGTAATCCGCGAACCACGGCCAACAAACCCGAAAAATAGCTTTGACATAGTATGTCTAAAGAAGATGAGGCAAACATCCAACAAGAGACACCTACAAACTAGTTCAGGAAACAAAATTTCTGGAATGGGTGTCATGAAAAGATGAGAGAAAATCGCAATAAGCTCAAGAGTGTTTTCTGGAAACTTGGAAGAAATGGACATGTCGAACGGCCAAGTAGCAAAAATGTTAATCTAACTGGATCTCTCTTCGAACTCTGCTTTGAATGTTCTAAGGTTTCGTTCAGTTTTGATGCTGAATGGAAGCAAGTTGACAAAGCTCATCATTGATTTTCTAAAACGATAGCTAGAATGCTTCGAAGTTCCCAATGGATCACCTGTCTTTGTGGTATTGGTACTATTGTGTATTTGGATTCGAAACAAAAGTTTGTATATGCATCTTGGTGTATATCGTATTTATATAGATTGAGGAAAGAGAAGCAATCCTCCAATTTTCAAATTATCTTGGCATGTTTCATTTTGTTAGAGATTGTAAATCAAATCATATTTTTTAATAAAATTGATATTTTAGAGGCTGTAGAGGCTACAGATATGACAAAACACAAGGGCATACTACATTTTAAGTAATTGTTTTATGGACAGCTTCACCTTTCAATTGATAATTGCATAATAACTGCCATTTAAATTTTTTGTTATACGAGTATGACTGAATATTTCAGCACATTTTCATTAAGGATGTGAACTCCTTAAAACCCTCGTGATAACTCGATGTTCCTGTGATTGATATTGCCTCTGGTGGTAAAATTGGAAGCAGACAGTTTTGTGGCTATTAACAATTAGTGAATTCTAACGGCGCCAAGATGTGAATCTACTCATTAAAGGATGAAGTTTTTCTACCAGTTATTCATATGAGCTAGTATTCACAGCTACTGTTGTATAATCGGCATATAAGAATATCAGAAATGATATGATCTGTCAAGTCGTTCATGTAGCAGAATGAATCAAGGATCCCAATATAGAGCCTTGTATGGCTTCAAAATCAATTTCTTTTAAGGTAGATTAGTAAGTAATCTGATATATTTACAGAAATTCGTTAGGTATGACACCAGTCGTCACAAAAGAATCCTACAAAATCAAAATATTTCTAATTTTGATATTATAACGTCAGTACCAAAAGAGTACCTTATACTAAGAGAAATATTGAATCTCTTTCGACAGATATTTGTACAAGGTGTCCTTAGGTTTTTACTCAAAGTAGCCTTGCTTCATTTCCACTCAGAAAACTCCATTCAATTGAATTTTCAATAAAACGGAACGAAGATTTATAAATCCGCCAGAATTGCGACTTCCAGGACATTTCTGCAACTTCTAGTTGCGATTGTAGGTATTTTTCATGGCCTTTTTCAATGAAATAATGGGAATAATGGTTCAATAGTTTTTTCAATGCAATTTAATATAATTCACTATATCTGGTCAAAATTTTCATAAACTCAACGTCTCAGATCTCTCGATTATTTCAATTGAGTTTATGTGAGACTATTGAATATTAAAAAGGGGTTTGCACTAGTGAAGTGGAGAAGAATTGATCTCTTGTATATTTATTTCAACTCTATTAGGTTTAGTTTATTTCATTCCAGACAATCTTGGTTACATATATTTTATTATTGAAAATACTCTTCTTGTATGAAATGAAATCTGATATCTAACTGAACACTAGACGCTCCATTTTCAAACTCTGAAACTAACTCAGATGTTTGAAGTCTGCCATTCAATTTCGAAAATTGATGTTACAACTTTTGATCTATGTTGTCAGTCTTCCTAAATATCTTTCTCACACACTTTTTTGGTGATTACCCGAACTACTAACTGAAATGGCGAACAGAAATTATTTTTTCATTCTATTGTAAACACTGTTGACATGTTTACATTATCTCGTCTAAATCAGATGCCTGCAAAAACTTACCTGGAATAACTGAGATGGCAATACCCAAACACCAAATAATTGTCAGAACAATAATAGTGTCTTTTTCATTCAGTGATTTGTATTTTCCATATGATGTTACAATAACCAAATATCTATCGATAGATATGAACAGCAGGATGAAAACAGTAACTTCTGAAGAAATCATTGCTGTGATTCCTGTGAACGTGCATGTCCATGAAGATAGCCATTGCTCAGACATCTTATCATATACTCCTCTGAATTTCACATCATAAATCCCAATGATGATCAAATAAACACCCATTAAAAAGTCACTGGCTGAAAAGTTAAATAATTTCAGATTAATTCATTACCAATTCATAGTTCATGGCATTAACATTAATTTTGAGGTGGTGTTGGTTAATATAAATAATACGAGTTCAGTGTACCAAAAATAAACAGTTTGGAATCTCATAAAATCATTGATTTAAGTTAGACTTTACCAACGGGATCGCTTTATAAAAATTATGCTCAAAACATTTTCCGCGCCACTTTAGTTTATCATCGTCGCCAATTTCATCCTTGAGTGAATGAAGCTATTACACATACCAGATTGTTAAAAACGAAATATTTGAACAAATATGTATTCAACTGGAAAAAAAATAGAAAAAATAATATATTTGTGTTCGGACTCTTGAATGCGCGTGGAAACTAAATGTCAACGGTCTTATATAAACTTTGTACTGCACTTGCCACGAATATAAAAGAAACTGATCTGAAAAATATAAAATTGAATTTATACCTTATACTTATGACTAAAAACCAGATATTCAGAATCGTGAATGAATTGAAAGAAACGAAAATTGTGTTATGTGTTATGATATATGTTGTGAATACTGAAAGGAGAATAGAATACTAATTCAACATTTGAAAAAGGCTCGCAGTATAAACCTATCCGCCAAAATCAAAGAAGGTATAGTACGCGCCAATTAAAATATGATTTTGATACGCATTTAAAACCAGAAAATGACTATTGGTCACACAAACTGATGTCAATAGTATATTAGCGAAATATGACATGAGTGGGCGGCGTCTTTCAACACAGAACGATTTTACGTTTCTGCGCTAACTCATTTTGGGTGTCGTCGACTATAAACTTTTAGTTAACGGCAAGAGAGCGAGGCAATTGAAAGAAACGTCAAATGAGGAATTTGATCTAGAGAGAGATCAAGAGATGATCATTGTCTTGAGGATGAAGTTTCAACTGAAAACACAGAACAGTCATTAGAGTCGACACAACCCACTAAACAACGAAAACAAACAGTTTCAAAATCTACAAATAGATAACACTTTATTTCCAACAGGTGTAGATACACGAAATTACAGGAAATGTTAATATTATAAATCGATTAGTCTTCACAATGTTAACATAAAACGATTGAAAGTTATATAAAAATCTATAAATGAAAGGTTCTATGTAAGATACATCTTTGATAAAGTTCAAAGAACTTCCATTAATAATAATATAATAATAAATATCCGACAGAAACCAGACTACGTAATATTTTTCGAGTCGTAGTGTGTGTGTGTTTGTCAGTTTCCAGCACACAAATATTAACCACGTTGAATCTCTGACTATTTCAAACTCTCATAATCATAGCCAGCATTGATAAATACTTCAGATGAGCATTTTCTATTCAAGGAACCGTTTCTTCAGGAGCATTTCCTATTCAACACATCACCACATTGCCAACGAATTTCTCTAAAGCTGCATTATTCGAACGAGTTGGGAGTACTCCCTTTTAGCATATCAACGTTATATCCAGCATGTGCCAATAGAATAATTGAGAGATTTCATTAGATTACGAAATATATGCTTCTCTGTTCTGTGCTGCCATAAGTAGTATATTGGATTTGGAGCCCCTAAAAGGTCGCAGAATATATATCCCTCTAGAATCCCGATACTTATGGAATATGGATCCCTCTGAAATACCAACATTCATGGTGAAGGTATTCGAAAGAGAATCATCAATATCTACTTGCTAGGAGAGGTTTTTGAGAATGCTGGAGGAAGAAAATCTACCAGTTACTATACATGGTTAAAGGCTTTGGAATTATCAAGCGTATCAGCATGAGACTCTCTGTTCTTCACGAGTGCATTGTTTGGAAGATGGTGCCATATATAAGAAGGTCGTCTATTGATCTATGATTCCGAAACAAAATTGATGATCACTCAAGATGTTGAATCATTTCCAATATTCAAGAATGTATTGATCAGTAGCCTAATAAAAGTTATCCAAAATCACTGATGATGAAGCTCTATAAGTAGTTGGAACATTATTCTTGCCTTTTGACTGTAGGTTGAAATCGAAAAGTCTTCCAAAATAATAAAGATAGACCTTTTATAATTCAAAAGTTGCTATAGACTCATTCGTATCTAGCCAGGCTACATCAGAAACACTGATGAACTCAAGAACGACATGGAGGTTTTTCTGGAAATGTCATTCGGAATTAAAGGCAATGCCAAACAAGAATAGTTTGACGTCATACTGCATTCTAACACACTCATGGATCACATCACAGAGAAAATGCTGATAAGTGTACCAAACACGAATCATCAACTTTACATATGGAAACTTAAGCAGCTGGGAGGGAGGGGGTACTAAAACTAATAATAACGGGAGAATATCAGGAAATGGGTCGATAAAAAATATAGATAATGCTTGTACAATACAATCAGGAACATACATAAGAATCCCCCATAAAATGATCATCTGAGAAAAGAACCGAAGAACTTCTTCAACAAAGCAATAATATTTCTGAAGAATACTCACTGGGCATTATGATTAAGAATGCCCGTCAGTGTTTCAAGTTTCTGAGAAGCTGTTTTCGCTTTTCCACCAGCGTGATTACGCCAAGACATAATATCATCCGTGTCATTTCTCTCCAACGAGTCAATCGGCGTGATTAGTAACTTGTGTGTCCTGTTAATATGATGTCTTGTTCTGCGTATTTACCTCCTCAGAGAAAACTAACGGCTGAGTTTGGATAGCATTGAAAGCTATCTGGGTGCTGCTACAACAAGCTGAAATCTATATCTTAGATTTTCATAGACCTAAAGAAACGAGATAAGTGTGCTGTCGTTGTTTTTTGATTTTTTGATTGCCCAAGGTTGAAATTAAGTCATACATCAAAACAAAAGCACTGGATTTCTCTTGAAGAGTAATTGCTCTTGTTATATCTTACCAAAGGCGATGAAACTGCTTGTAGGGGAAATGCAAGAAATTGATAAAGGTTTTCATGACTGATCTTTCATAGATGGAAATGAAACTCAGAATTGCTAAATTATCATAAAAACCTCAGATAAACAAGAAGTTTATATCTCTTATATGGAAAAAGTAAAAAAAAAAACAATAGACTACAAGCCCAGGCAAATTTTTAGGAGGTGATTTGATACACCACGAGTCATATATGATCTTGAAGTACTGGTCGAGAAACAAACTTTAGGCACTATGCCGTCAATTTTCCGCAGTACAGGTGAGTGCACAGGTGGGTTGAACTGTCGTAAAAAAGGGGGTACTTTTTGATTACATTATACATGACGGCACTATTCTCGTTAAAGAG
>WOGL01001885.1:0-10656 GCA_015342145.1 Leptinotarsa rubiginosa | reverse complement strand
ACATCAAGACCTGCTTCAGATCTGGGAACACTATCCGTAGCAGCCTCACGAAAACCAGGCCACCAAACGCGGACTGCGATTCCAAGAATTGCATTAACCGGATACCCTGCGAGTGCCGAGAATCATATATATGTTGTCCACTTAGCCAAGCTAGCGTAGATATACGCTACCTATGGAAACCTATAACCAAGCAGAACACGACCATTTTCCGCCAGCTTCCGGTCAGCTTACGCTAAAACGGAAGAGGGGGTAGGTGAAAGCACTCGAATGACCTATAATCAGCTTTCGGGGGAATGAATCCAGTCGTCACCCGAAGACGATTGTGGATACTAACAATCGAAACGTCGTGAAGTAATTTGGCTGGGAATATTTCAATTTTTAATTTTCATTTTTTGTTAATAATTTCCATTTTTCAGCTCGTGTTAATAGTATTTTATTTCGTTGTAATGTCAATTTCCTTTGCCTGATATAGTCGTCATTTTTCAGCTAATCTTTTGAATTTTTCATAGACTTTTTCAGGAATTCCAAATCAGACAATGGAAGTCCGAACTAATGAAATATTTCTCAGGCTAGTTCAGTCTGACTGAATTTCACCTGACTAGTGCTTTATATAATATTACAATTCGAATCATATGACCTTATATATAATTGATAAATGATAATTTTACCAGAGATATGGTATGAGCTGATTCCAGCATTCCAGCATTATATAATGTCATGTTTATGTACATACCAATTTAAAACTTAAACATTATGACGAACATTTCTCTAAATAATTAATTGGACATGTAGAGAAATAATAACCAATTTCAACATTGGGACACAATTCAATTCTCTTCGGTTATTCAGTATATTTTTCAAATTTGAACATCTAACAATTCAGAAACATTCCAAAAGAATGAGTTTCAAACATTTCTCTTCCAGATGTAATAAGTGATAGTGGTGGTTGAACTTGTGCACATGTTCTCATATGTACATTGGTCTTGAAATTCAAGAAACTATTTCTATGTTCTTTCATTCTTTGGAAAAATGTTCCCCACGTTTGGACAATATAGAGTGATCTCGCAAATCTCCACAGATCATCTTATAGGAATATTGCCATAAACAGTTTTTCGTCACATCCTCATCAGCATGAAGTAGCAACTTTTTCAACAGTAGGCTTCACAAACTATTGAATATTTCACTACCAGAGAGTAATTTTTGGAGAGACCTGCGTTTAATCAAACAAATTACTCTCAACAACGGATATGAGGTAGATATTATTGACTTCATACTTTTCAAAATGCTACGAGAACAAGCCACACTTCACCTATTCCACTTCAAGAAACAATAATAAACGTCATAGAACATTAATCTACATTGGTGAACCCAGCAATAATATTGCTTGTTTTTGTGAAAGGATGACTTTGATATAGCTTATAGAACAAATAATGATTTAAGCAAATTTGTTGAAAACGATAACGTCAAAACTGCAGCGTAGGAAAAATTAGGAGTATATAAGTTGAATTGTGGTTCTTGGCCAAAACTTTTCATTGGCCAAACTGGGAGAACGTTTTTCCGACGAATAAAATACCATAGGAACAGTTTTTTGAATGTGAAAACCAATTTCACATTTGCAAACCATCTTTTGGTAAAAGGACCAAAGTACAAACGCGACTGAAACGTATTATATTTGGGAGAGAAAGTTTTGAAACTCAATCCATCTGAATGTTTGGAAATTTGCGAAATTAAATAGAATCCAATCCTGCTCCTCCGATGAATCTGTTTTCTGATAATAAGTTCATTTCATGGCCATTTATGGAGTTAGTGAAATTTCTTTTATAATATTTAGAATGGGTGTTCACCTGAACTCTGATGAAATTATTAGTCATTGAGTAGGTAGATTGTTGAATAATTCAAATTGTTATAGCAAATATACCACTGATTAGATAGAATCAAGTCGATATGACTGCGCCTGAGAAAGATTATTGTAGAAAACTGTTCAGTGAAAACAACAAAATAAACTAATAGTTACCAAAATATTATACATTTCATATCATTCATCAGTGATATTTATTCAGAGAGTACAATGAGTATTTCAGTAAGACATTATTTTGTGGAGGACTCAATAGTTCCTTTTGTTTTTTTTCGTATACAACCTTACAAAAAATGATACATTTCATATTATAGAATGCATAATTCCCCAAACTATGTATCATATCAAAACTACATGTACTTTATGTAATTGTACATTACACACTGAAATTGAATGATTTGATTTATTTGTTCGCGAATCACATATATGAAGTTTTACTTCCGAAATATCCAACAAGAAAATTGTCAATGATTTTTAACACTCTAGAATCTGTCAACAACAGCAAAGAATATGCCCATTTTTTCATTCACCCCTATTATTTCATTCCCTCCGAAGTTTTCTACACATTGTCGTGATTAATGGTTTTTTAATTGTCCCTTGCATCACCGAATGGCTTCCTGTATTTCGTTATGTCCTCCCTAACGATCTAAATCAGATGAAATCTCAGCCCAACGAAATGACTGAGCGTTTCCACACTAATCTTGTGAGAGAAATTTAATTTCTCGTGGGAGTTGCAACTGCAAGATTGAGCATTGAGAGCAATATAAATTATTTCCTACCTCAGCGCTGTTTAGGGTGTCAGTGGAATTTGTCTTCTAAGAACAAAAAGATAACAATTCTAGTAATGAGTTTGACATCTTCGCTCAATTATTTGATAGGTTTTTTCAACAATTTTGTCGGTTTTTATGAGTCTACTTTAAACAGTAATGTATCAGTGTAACTCACTCAATTTAATATAAATCAGCGCCATTCATTCAGTGTAAATTTGCCAACGTTACAGAAGTCGATTAATTCCGTCAGTGTCTAAACTGGGTGCTCAAGATTCGATGAAGTCGACGAAGGCCGTTTTTGCCTGCTTGAAAAGATAGTAGTCGGTTGTATGGTGGAGAGTATGGTGGTTGAGGCAGAACTTGACGCTCAGCTCGTTTTATTTTTGGACGGTGATTTGTTGAATGTGCGGGCGGGCGTTGTCGTAGGGCAGGATCGGACCTCTTTTTTCGCCAGTGCCGGCTGTTGCTGATGCAATTTCCCGTACATACACTGACATACTGCTGACCACCATAAGATAAGACACGATAATTCATTTCACCACGTTACATAATGAAATGTTAGTAGCAAGTCAAAAAATAGCATGAAAGTATCTGTATCTGTATCTGTAGAGTAGGGAGGGTGAGTATAGACCCACAGCACTTGGGCCACATGTGACCCATTGTATATCCTCCCGAGGAGTTATCCTCCTAGGTCATCGTCCATCCTGTCCTTTCCAGGAAGGTGAACAGGTCACCAGGAGACATCTACTTTATATCGGCAAATGTAGGTCAAGACTCGCCGAACACTTACTCTCCTATCAACGATAACTCCGGACACTCACATAAGACATGCCTGTCAGTTTCATTTTCCTGTTCACACATCCTGCATAGAGGTGTGTCCAATAGTCCCATAATATGGAGGTGTTTCCTAAGTTGACAGTGGCTAGTCAGAAATCCTACTTGTAAGAGTAGGTTTTTCCTGGTCATCGCCAGATATATATTTCTACGGTACCAGCTTCCCAGGGTCGCCCAGGGTAATCTTGGCAAGACTGCATCCTTTGAATCCATCCCGTCTCTTTAGGTATTGAACATGGGTGTGACGTTTGGTTAGTTTAGCAATTGTCGGAGTCATCAGGCCATAGGTGTCACTGGCTCCTGAAATTCTTAGTCCAGCCGCTTCCTTGGCTGAAGAGTCGGCCTGCAGCAGAGGTTATGCAGTAAGCGCTTCTCGCCATAGGCTTAGTCTCGATTGACCCATTCGTACTTAGATGTTCACACCAGATGTGCGCAATCGTAACATGGCCATTAACGCAACCTCCTTAATCTACAGGTTCAGAGGGTTCAGACCTGTAATTAATTCCATGGCCGCGATTGATGTTGTTCTCATGGCTCCTGTGATGTTTAAACAAGCCAATCGCTGTATTTGATATAATGTTTGGATGGCCGTTGCTTATAGAACTTTTGGTCCCTATGCAATGGCTCCGTACGTTAACATAGACCTTATTATTGCAGGTAGATCCAGGTGACCTCACGGGGTGAAAGATCTCATGTGCGTCCCACTATCCTCCAACATTGCTCATAAGTCATATAATCATAACGGATATTCATAGGTGATTTATTTATAATTCAATGTTCATATGTAATTAGTTGTTTCGAAAGGGTTTTTCTTCCAGTTTGTATCTGAAAGTAACTTCTATGCATGATCTACATCTTTGTGAAGAGTTCATTCTGGAAACAACTGCTATCTTTCCACATTCTTTGTATGAATCTGGAGAAGTGAAAAGCCAACATTTTTTTTTCCAAAAAGTATTCCGTCCCAAAAATATACCCCATTCAATATATTTTTTGTTATGATGAGAATGCTATTTTTCTGCTATTTTTTTGAATGTACCTGGTAACACGAAATAGAAAATACAATCCTCTCAATCAAACTAGTTTACTAATTAATTGATCGAAAAACAATATTTCCCTTCTAGTTAAATCAAGATAAACTTTGTTATGCACTTTGATTCGCAAAAATTAGTTATATATACATCATCATTTGTTATTTGTTGTTTGTCATTCATATGATATTCAAACAAATTGCATTGTAATCTGATGTATTCGGATCAAAACATTGAGTTTAATCACAAGGTCTGTCGAAATAAATTATCCCTCTGGTTACGTCTCTACACTAATCGTCACATTTTTTCCTCTTTCAATTACCAATCTGAACAAGAAGTCGAAATCGTATTACTCAAGTATGATGTTTACAAACTGGCATCGTCTTGATTCGAAGGAACTTGGAAATTTCCGTTTTTCTATTCTAGCACAAATAATGAAGTGAAATATTGGAAAAAACACGATATCTCCAAATATATTGCTTAAATTCTTTAAAAAATATCTGAAGGGGTGTACGGAATATATTTCTAACGGTCAATTACAACTCTATATGTCTTTTGTACTTGAGAATATCATATTCGTTACACAGGTTTGCTGAGTCGAAACAAGTTTTTAATTATGTTGCCGTGGTCTGACGATTTTTATTCCTGAAGTTTCCTCTATGACTGCGATAGATACTATCAAAGGCGATGAGGCAACAGGCAAAGTGTTCTAGTTTTCCTCTGAGCAGATATCATGAAATTGGTTCAGTTCTCCAAACTCATTTCATTGGTGATAAGCTTGACTTAGTTTCTATTGATTAAATCTGATTAAGAAGCAATCGATTGCAAATAACCAGATGGTATCCAAGATAAAAATTCAGGACAGAAGAGGGATTCAACATCAAAAAAATCTGACTGCCTGCACTCAATTGATCCCCGTATCAGGTTATTGAATTGAAACAATAGGAATGAAGCCACTCCTAGCACTAATGGAATAAAATAGAAGAACCAAAATGATTCTGTTGTAGTTATTCTGAGGAAAACAAAACATTTCGTCAATTGCCTCATTTTGGTAATGTTTACCGCAGTCGTCAACGAACCGTCAGACATGAAAACCTGTAGACCACGGCCGATATACCCGGAATATTGAGAAATAAATACATTATTATCTTTCGAGCAATTTCTGAAATGAGACACTATGCAATCATTGAAAATATTATCTCTTCTCTCTCAGAGAAAATTCGTTCAAAATAGAAGGAAAGTTTTTCTCCTGCTTGATAAATGCATCACTGGTACCATGTACTTTGTTTTCTGACAAAATTCATCGAGTATACGGCCATTGATCGGTCACTATAATTGGTAACTGTCTGCCACAAACTGCTATTACAATTTTTGAATTTTTCCATGTGGATACATACGCACTTTTGATTTTGGTTGCATGTAGCTCGAAAAAATTCAACGAGGTTCGGATTATGAGGAGAATTTTTTTCAGATTGTTGAGGTATATTTAAGACTTTTTTCTCGATGATTCCAAAAAGTTTATTCATACTTATAGCAATACAATAACATTGAATGATTGGAATAGATACTGAGTTCTACGTTTTTGCTTCTCAACTGACTCAATTATGTACGCCTGTAGAATAGCAGCTTGAAAATGATTCATTACGCTGCTGCTTGAGAAAATAGACTATAATAAGTTCTCAGCCAGTAAATGGTCGATATTCACTTCTCTATTATGGATAATAATAGAGACACTTGACCATAGCTCTATTGAGTTTTTCTGTACTATTATGGTGGTTCTGCTCTCTCTGTCTCTTTTTGCTATTGAACCCCAATTCCCCCAAATGATTTAGTTTAACTTCTTAATTTCAACCCGTGCATGTCATCAGCTGAAAGTAGATTTCAAAAACACGATAACAAAAAAGTTTTTGAGTAAAGATAACTGGGTTGAAATTCAAATTGCCATGATAACCAGAGTAAAAGTATAGGATATTTGAAGAATTATCATTTGAACGGTAACATATCTCATGTCTTCTGTTATTTTCATGTCACGGTTATCTGAATAGAATCCTACTGATAATTTTGAATATCCTTCAATTATGTTGTAGAGTGTTTTCTAGATTCGAAAATAATTGCTCAATTTCTTGGATTTGCACGAATTCCAGAGTTATATAAGAGTGATGATGCGTCGCACCGAAATTTTCAGCTGGTTCGTGTTCACTTTCTCTTCACTTTCTTCGAGGCCTTACGATCTGCGTGCAACATTAGCATGTTCAATATTATTTGACTCTTATGTCACTCTTCTTCAAATTATGTTACGTAACTGTACTACATACTAACCTGTTCAATGTTCAGAGAGGCACGGTTTTCTTTCGATAGATATGAGTTGATTGATATCGTAATTTATATAGAAAATAGCTTGGTTAATATAGGTTATATCTGTTGATATTTATACAGCAAATATCAATATTTCGTAAAATGTAGATCAAAATATACTTAATGTGGTAACCTTTTTCCAAAATTGATAAAATACTGTCTCTCGACCGCGTTCTTTTAATCACCTTCCTTCTGGTTGTTAGTCAAATTATTATATTTTTTCTGCTCATGAAAGATTGAAGACCACTCTGAAGAATACATGCGTTTCCCCAGTTTCCATATTTTTCAATATGTACGATATGATTTGTCATTTTCCAGTAAATCTATCATTTTTTCACATTCTTTCACAGTTATATCGTTCATGAATTTTTTTCAAGTGCATAATTTTTTCTCTTCGAATTTTCAAAATGATAATCATGAAGGTTTTCAATTTTTATTTTTCTATATTTCCAATGAATGATTTTCACTCTGCTTGCTATCTGTTTCCATTTTCATTATCTCATTCATTCAGAGATCATAGTTTTTTGATGTTTCATTTTGAAGTTCTATTTTGTTTTGTAGTTTTATTTTATTCGTTTCATTTCTGCTTCCTACAATGCAGTTAGTTTTCAATACTTCTTAATATATGTTTCTATATTACTTCAGCAATCCCTCCAAGTATTTGTAGAGTATTTTTAGACGTTTTCAAATCTGATAACGTATCAACTATTTTCCTTTCATATTCAAAAGTGTTCATTGACATTGGATATTTCGATAATTGATCAGTTTTCATTACTTCAAAAGTCTGTGGATTTGCTACTGCCATATTGACGGAAATAAAGTCAATACAATAGTCAAAATCAATCAACTCTGAAAAAATAAGAGACAATTTTTGATTGATTCAACTTACTATCAAATGAGTATCACAAACACTTTCTGGATCTACTCTATCTCTGATATTCAACACAATTCTTATAATTTTGTTCCTTTCGATATCAATGGTTTTGTATATATTTCTTTCTTTCTTGAGGTGTCACTCAATAATAGGAAAAATATTAAGTCATATGCCTTGAGAGAGCATGTTATTTACTATGACCATAATATGTATCATGAAACTCACGTCACTTTCAGAAATGGCTGAGAAAGGTAACGAAGAAGAAGCGATGAATAAAATATTAGACCTTGACAATCTCTCGAATTTCATTTCAAAAAATCAAAAATAACCCTACTTTCAAAATTTTCCTATCTGATTTAAAAATATGTCAGTCAGTTCCATCATTTGATTCGTCGTCGGGACAATGAGTGGGAAATGTTATCAAATATTATGTAATCACCCTGAAGAAGGCGATTGCCAAAAGCTCGACATTCAGCAAAGAATATTAAAGGAAGAATAAAACAAGAGGAAGATAAATCTTCCTCTTGAAGATGATCATTTGGTGATTGAAACATATGTCGAGGTGTTGAAATACCGGTTTGGTGTTGGGATAAAACTCCAGTAATATTCATTAATATACCAAAGCTGCAAGGACATTGATTCCATGAAAATCAGAAGACAACAGGCTGAAATAGCTGTCTAACGGTGGCTCTTAAATTGAATACTGAATCTGTTCTATTATCTTTTGTGTTATTAGGTGAAGATTTTTTTTTGTTGTACTTCGGTAACCATAATATGAATACTACTAACTTGTTTTGCAGTATTCAACTCACTCCTGCTGCTATATGGACTCTTATACATTTATGCATGATCTATTTTTGTCGTTACTTGTCCTTGTCCTTTTTCTTTTGTTTTTGTTTAGCAATTCCAATCCCGTTCTCTGAACATCTTTCAATTTATTTCCTATTACATTTATGAACTAATTAATAGAGTTTATTGTATGATTTTCACTATACAGGGTTTTACAAAAACCGCGACACGTGTTTCGCTATACAATAGCTCTTTCAAGCATAAACTTGTTTTAGTTTATGCTTGAGAAAGCTATTGTATAGCGAAACACGTGTCGTGGTTTTTGTAAAACCCTGTATAGTGAAAATAATACAATAAAATTGTTTTAGTTCACGCTTGAGAAAGCTATTGTGTACGAAACACGTGTCGCGGTTTTTGTAAAATCCTGTTTAATGAAAATAATACAATAAACTATATTAATTAGTTCTAATATGGATTTTCATCAAGTATCGGCCAGTTCTATTCAATTATTACATTTATGCTTCGAATAAATCATGTTCTCAACGTGTATATATCTTTTTCATCCACCATGGTTTTGTTTTTTATTCCACTTCCATTATTCTACTGGATCTTCTTCATATTTTCTTGAATTTTTCTTATTTCCCTATTTTTGTTTTCATATGTGTGCACTAATTTTTGACAATTATTTATACTTAATTGTTCCCATTGTACTAAATCCATATGGAATTATCGATTTTAATTCATTGCAAATCCACCTGAACATGACTGCTTTTTGTTTCTTTTATTTTATTCTACGACTCAATATTTCCTCTAGTTTCTTTTCCGACAAAAAAAAAACATTTATGCAGATTGTGTATAACTTCAAGTTGTTCATTTGAATTTTCCATTATTGAAAATTTGTAAAAAATTATCACATTCCATGCAAAACCGCATCTTCATTGTATTACTAGATTTCTCTTCCAGTCGTTGGTTTTGTCTGAAGAACTTTCGTTCTTGGGTTGGTGTTGGTGTGGTATTTTCACACAAAGGTGTGGATGATGGATTTATCGACTATAATGTGTTAGATATATTCCAGTCAACAAAAGTATAACGATAGAGTTCTTAAATATAAATATAACCAACTGTATGAAATACGAGCAATCTTTGGGAAAGAAAGTTTTTGGCTTTCTACTACTCCATCTCGATACAAAAATTAATCACTCCTAAAAAGATAACCCCTTCAATTCAAACGAGCAATCTATATTGACAGTTTTCGTCTTCCCCACGTCAATCTGGNCAAAGATGGCTGGATATTCTTTGTGTAAAGTAAGAACATGTAATTTAGAATATTGCCAAAACTATTTCCTTTGATATTTTTCTTCATTCTGGTCAAAATGAAATCCTATGTATCATATAATACTTTTATATAGTTCTTTATATAGTGTGTTCTTTATATTTGAGTAACTCCAAACTACGATACATACAATCAGTCGTTATTACATAGATGGAATAAATTAAATAAGCCATATATTTGAACAGATTGGAGGAGGTGCAGGAGGAGGAAATAATGCGCCCATGGCTGGTGGGGGCTTAGGAGGCTTAACAAATATTTTATCACAAATTGATTTGCCTGGATTGTTACAAGGAATAAATAGTTTTGTAAAATTAGTTGGAGCTTTCTGTCCACCATTGTCACAGGTAATTATGGGACTCATTATTATAAACACGTAATAACATGATTCAATGAATAATTTCGCGTTTCCGAAATTGGCATCGCTGTCTTCAATGTCACAAAACCAAGGAAATAAGTTTTTCATAGGCCATAGCCAACGCACACTTTCCGATCGGGTCATTTAGGTTGCTTTCAGAGTTGATTATCTATAGGAAATTATTATGTATTAAGGTCAATTAGTATATTATGAAAGAAGCATTGTAGAAATTACAGTTTAATGAAATAGATTGTTACACATTAATTGAATTGATTTGAAATTATATCCAAATCGAACCAAAATTAGAATTGACAGTTGAATTCATGTGAAGGCGTCCTTCAAGAAATGAAAGTTCATTTTGATTTGAAAGCAAGTTTTTGTTTCCCAAATCATTTGTGTGGAATATAGTCTATAATAATGATTCATATGAAAATCCAGTGCAAAGAGGATATTCAACGTCAAA
>WOGL01001884.1:0-10675 GCA_015342145.1 Leptinotarsa rubiginosa | reverse complement strand
CATTCGAGGAATCGGCGAGTTTTTGATAGTGCGGAAATTCACGAGAATCCGTTAGTTAGGGAAGCTATAGATTATGCTGTAGACGACCCCTCCCGATATAGAAGGCCCCGACACTCTGTCAAATGAGGCCCTTATGTCCCCCGTTAACGGATGAACAATTTTTCATCCATCCCACCCCAGCCAGGTAGGGGTACCCCATGAAGGGCGGTACTGATGTCTGAGGACTTTCATACCGTCACCACCTCTCAGTCATGAACCTATTTGTCTCTCTGACGAAAATCAGCTAAAAGGGTAAGGGAGCTAGGCTCCAATCTGTCTGAACTGAAGATGATTTGCTGTCTGATCCAATCACATTCCTATAAGTTTAATTCAACATCTTTTTACGTGTATTAATTAATATACTCAAATCCATTGTCTCGTAATTTGACTCTTTCAATGACCCAAACAGTCATTATGACTCAGTCATACTGATCTCCTGAGGACGTTGACTTGATTAGCGAAACGAGCGTCGAGAGGCCGTAATTTTTTTCTGGTGTTGGGAAAGTGTTTTCAATAAATTCATTTTACGCCAGATGTTCCAGTACGAACTATCAAAAAAATACCTTTCTTCTTGTCGATTGGAATAAAACCAATAACAATCTATATTTTCATATCGAAATTATTTTTGAAGACAATTAATGAATATTTCCTATTCCTTTCAGTATAGTAGTGACAATAAATGAATGTTTCTCTCAAAATGAGTTGTTTTCAGTTATCAATATTGAAAATTAAAAATTTTCAAATTTCGTCACTTCATGGTTTTTAAAATGTTTACATTACTCATAATGAGGTTACGGTGAATACTTTGTTTCTCTAAATTTTGTGTCAGGGATTCCTAGAGACGATTTATTTATCATTTTAATTTATGATTTTGCGCTCATACCTTACCTCTGTGTAATAAATGCATCTTTCTTATTAGTCTCAGTATTTAAATTATGAAATAACAGATTACTCGTTATGTAAAAGTGCTTAAACATTATGAATTCCTATCAAGTGGAAAAAATAGATATCTGTAGACTCCTGCACTGTAAATAATTCTTGTTATTTGAGAGTAAATTGAATAATGCAGTAGAAAGTTCATTTCTTCGTAACAGTAACTTTCCTATTCGCTAGTTAGAATCAGCCAAAGAGAAGTGTTTATTTAATTGTTCTCATTTCAGATTTGAAAAATATTAAGTATTACGTAAGTTAACAGTTAATAATTTTCAAATTATAACAAATTCGAAACTTTGAGTATAAGTATCTGGAAACTCCTATGATTTTTTTGAAAATGAATGATTAACGAATCATTAAAAATACAGAGAATATATAGTTGGATGATTTGACTAGGCTTTTGATTGAAAATCAAATCAGATTAGGGTGGATTTCAATATTTATGACCGAAAGTAATGGGACAACTCAGACTTAAAATCTACTGAGAGGTCTGGGGAACATTATTGAGTACTAGAACTGTTATAATTCTGAAAATCTTTGCTTGTACCATGTCGTTCACATTAAAAAATGAATTACTTAATGAAATAATTAATTATTTTTAAATTATCGAAGTTATTTGATTTGATGTTATTCGTTCTTTCTTGATATCATTCTGAATGATTCTTACAAAATAGTAAATCAAAAAATGAATACAGACTACAGTTATTTATTTATTCATTGAGGAAATACACACAGGATAACAAAATCCTAAAACTAAACCAAACTTATGCTTAAACCTGATTCGAATTATAGTTTTTTTTTATTTTTCTTTTTTTTTTGGGCTTGAGGACAGAAAATATATTACTATATCCAAGTGATTCAAAAAAATATATTTTTATGGTTACTTGACCATATAGTTTCAGGTGTCGGGTAGTGAATGTAAACATGTGAAAAAGTAATTCCTGCATGTATTTATCTAATAAGCTACAACTCTTTTCAACAATATTAGGGCTCCTAGGAATGAAAAAAATAAGTGGAAAATTTTTTATGTTGAAGGGTTTTATTGAAAAAAATGATAATAATGATGTAAACCACCATATCCTTGAATATTTGGAAGGCTTCAACATCTTGAGCGATCATCAATATGGCTTTCGGAAACAATGATCCACAGGCGACATTCTATCGTATCGTATGTCACCCATATTTGGAAAGAAACATGGAGAGTGAAAAGCTGTTGCGCTTGATATTTCTGAGGCCTTTGACCGTGTGTTGTATGAGGGTTTGCTGGTCAAACTGCGATGCTATGGTATATCGGATCATTTTTGTGCATGGCTCTCCAGCTTCCTGAAAGAACGATTCCTACAAGAATAATTTTATCATCAACGGTGGTGTTCCGCAGGGATCCATATTGTCTCCAACCCTTTTTTTATTGTATATCATCGACTAATTGGAAGAATTTATTGTATTGCTTTTCTGACGATAGGACACTTGTCTCATCATGCACATCTTCACCGGTAGCAGGAGGTTGCATATCCTAATGAGGATCTAGAAGTGATTTCGAATTGGGATGAAACTAACCGGGTTCAATTCAATACCAGAAAAACCCAAGCATTAGTTTTCTCCAAGAAGATAAATGTCATCGAATCGAATATAATAATGAGAGGACAGAAAATTCCACTTTCTGCTTCGATGAGTTTTTTGGGAATTAAATCCACTTTCTGCTTCGATGAATTTGTTGGGAATTAAAATGGACACCAATATATCTTGACACAATCGTGTCGCTGGAATTGCAAAGGCTACTTCTCAAAAGCTTGAAACATTTTTCCTAACCAGAAAACTGTACACACCGCAGCAACTTTTGATGCTTTATAAAGCTCAGATCAGAACTTCTTTGAAGTATTGTTCTCATGTATGGAGCTTCGCTCCAACTGCCTATCATAAACGAATGCGTATACAAAATTTCGTGTCCCTGCCATTTACCGCTGAGGAGATCTCTCGTACGGAGCCGATCCTGGCAGCAGCATCAGGTCACGTTTATGATAAACATGCATTGTCATCGGTTCTGGACCAGCATGCAAAATTTCAGGTCAATCGGATACCGGGAAGTGAGTCGAAATGAACTTGCAAGATTTGTTAACATTCATACAAGTCAAGTTGAATGAGAGCTTTTAATAAAAATTTGTAATGTTTTCTTACACACACTATTTCATTTGAATTTGAAGATAGAATGGGCTTAATGAGAGACCCTATATGAATAATTCTCTGTATGTAGTAGTTGTAGTTTCTTGGGAATGAAAAAATTAAGACCTGAAAATGTCACCACATAATCCATTCTTCTCAAGGTGACATCCATAGCATGTGATGCACTGTTTGGAACTTTTGCTGTAGTAATGAATATTACTGGAGTTTTTTCCCAACACCAAACCGTTATTTCTACACCTCGACACGTGTTTCGATCACCAAGTGATCATCTTCAAGAGGAAGATCAAACTAGTTTGATGATGACGATCACTCGGTGATCGAAACACGTGTCGAGGTGGTAAAATAACGGTTTGGTATTGGGAAAAAATCCAGTAATATCCATAGCAATTTCCAAAAAAAATATGTGAAATCGTTCGATACCTTGTTTTTAAACTGAGTAATCTGTGATCCTACTTTTTCTTTCGGTCATGCACCTATTTGATTTTGGTTATGAAAAATGAATCACATCCAACAAGAGATAATCATTAAGTCGGAGTTTAGCGAAAATTTTGACATGTTTGTTCCTGCTAGTGATACGAGCTTAAGTGTTCATAAACTTGAACACTTCAGCTTCCATTAATTTCTAGAGTTTCTTCCAGACGATAAATTGTTTCCTCCCGGAGCTGTTATAAACTCCGGTGCGTATTTAACATTAATCTACGCGCACACCAAAAGACCCACTAATCTTTCTGAGCCATTTGGCCTTCAAGTTAGCAATATACCAACTGTTCGGGTGACATTTTCTCCTCTTCCGGTTGAATACCTACTTCTGTTTCGTTCCTATTCTGGAGAAAATTCAATACGACATTTTGCTGAATGAAAGTATGAACGCTTTGCATGAAATAACTACTTTCGTCGAGTGAAGTGGAGTACAGAGTCGGAGTCAGGGGTGATAGATTTGGATTATCCACTAAAAAAATGAATGTAGTTGCAACAAATCACCTATGTTGGTTATCTACTTGTCCATTCATATACCGTGTCATTCCCAAAGTATGCACTATATGGAAAACTTCTTTATCAAGGGTTTTTCGACAGAAAGTTATTCCTGATGAAAGTTTGTGTATCCCCTAAAACCAACCATGCACCAACAGAATACAATAAAACACACGTAACATACGAGGAGCCTTCAAATATTTTATTTTGAGACAAAAGTAAAGCACTCTAATTTTGGAAAATCTCAGAAAATGTTATTCAGAAAAGTTGTTCAGCATTGGAAAATACATCTAGATTTGGAGTCATGGACATCTGAATGGAGTTTCATTATTTTACCCATTTTTTTTAAATGGGGACTACGAAAAGAAAAATTAGCTGAAACGATAAATAGACAGCATTCTGTATATGGCGGTTTATTTTAAAATCCTGCAATATCACAAATTACACAACTATGGTGTTAACCACGGTCAATTTTTTTNTTTGAAGAGTAAAATAATTTTCAAAGATTTTGGTGCAAAGTTATTTTTATTTTTTGTTAACACCGAAAATTATTCGAAATTATACAGTACTGTACAGTATTGTACAGTATGACAAAGTTTGATTTCAACGCGGCTCAACTGCATGTATGGAACCTCTGTTCAAAAGAAAAATTATTAAACTAGTAACACATTCATCTCGTGAATGGAGCTCCTTTGAGTCTTCGAAAATTTCAGCTATCCTATGTGTAACTACACTAATAAACCGTCAAAAAGTTCAAAAAATAGGTATTTGAAGTTTATTCGTCTCAAAATTGAGCAGCGCTTGGTAGACTGAGACCCACGCGGAGACCAATGATGAAACTCGAGTAGTAGGCAGATTGAGACCCTGGCGTCAAGTCACAAAACCCTAGAAGCTAGTCAATACCTAAGGAGTGACCAGATTGAGACCCTGTCGTCAAGTCACAAAACCCTAGAAACTAGTCACAATCTGAGGAGTGGGCGGACTGGGACCCTGCTGTCAAGTCACAAAACCCTAGGAGCTAGTTACTACCTGAGGAGTGGGCAAACCGAATGCTTGGCGTCAAGTCACAAAACCCTAGAAACTGGTGACTATCTGAGGAGTGGGCAGATTGATACCCTGGTGTCAACTCACAAAACCCTAGGAGCTAGTCACTACCTGAGGAGTGAGCAGATTGAGACCTCGGCGTTAAGTCGCAAAACCCTAGGGGCTAGTCACTAGCTGAGAAGTGGGCATATTGAGACCCCGGCTACAAGTCACAATGTCCTTGAAGCTGGTCACTACCTGAGGAGTAGGCGAATTGAGACCTCAGTGTAGCTACACTTTCTAGTTCCTGGAACTGAATTCAAAGCAGAAGCGAAATAACTGGAATCCTCAGACGCTGTTCAACACGCCCTTCAGAATATTACACAATGTCTCATTACGCAATCAGGAGGCATGAATCGGGTCAGAATGATGCACTGTTAAGAAATATTCCAACTGGTATGATTTGATTCTATTCAGAGGAATTATATTTCAATACGTGTAGTTCGATGTGTATTGAGATGAGTCAGAATATGATGACAGTTATAATTTGCTGCATACGAAAACACACCTTATACTATTCATTGAAATTTTCATCGATATCTCTATAGTTTTTTGAACCAAATTGCGAACAATTCATAGGCACTTTCGCCAGAAAGATGTTTTTAATTATACCTTATTATTAAGTCAACACCGTCAGTATTATTATATTGAGAAATTAGAATAATACGATGGATATTGATTTAATTGATCCAACTTTTGATATTTTCGAAAAACTATTGTTGGCATTCTTACACTCAGAAAAATTGAATTTTGAAAATTTTATTGAAATCTAACAAATTTCTGGTTTGTTACGTAACAATAATCATCTATTTTTGGGAAAGAAAGGTTCTGATTTTCTACTTCTTCATCTTCATATAAAAAATGAGGGAAAGTTCCAAAGGGAAGAAGAAAGCATTTATAAACAATGATGTGTAGATCGTGTATAGAACTTTGAAAAATTTTTTCATCTGAAGAACTGAATAAAACTAAATTATTATGGTCGCTATACTTCTGGAGAGTGCTTCATTTCTACTCAATTTATGCCTCGTGATTTCGATGTACGACATCTATCGATACTGAAAAAGTAGTTTTCATAAGTAATGACGGAACACTAGATCGCCTAACTTTCTTGAGTATGACTTTCTCAGTTTCCTTTCACCTCATGTACAGCCTGATGAATAACCTATACTTCACCTAAAACTGATTGTCATTTATGAATATATTGAACTGAAATTCCTGAAGCATTCTTCTCAGAGTACTGGTCCATGGAATCCGTCGATGATATGCTCATTTATATCAACGACAAGTGAATTTTTGGAAGTGTAACTCAGAAAGATGGCATTATGCAAGTTGCTCATCAGAAATATGTAAATCATATCTTCGAGCAATACAATTCCGCTACATTTCTATAAAGAGCAAAAATAAAATGGAAACTTTCTTCCGTCGATAAAATATTCAACATCACTTAAGAATCCCGGGGTTTTCCAGGGATAAATGGAATTATTGAGCAGTTTCCAGAGTACTACCCCTGTTCCAACTATCCCCTTGAGGGAAAATAGCTTTGTTTTCTTTCATTCATGTTATTCTTTTGAATATCTTGAATTACGAAATAATATTGTTGGTCTAATTCATTCAAAATCTATGTTATTCTGGTAGATAATAGTTCCTTTTTGACTTAAAGAAAGGTGGAATTTGTTCTAGTTGAACGGTACTTGAAACAATCTTTCACAAAACAATTTTCAGGTTGAAAGGACGATGATATAATTTGGCGAATGAGACAGGAACAGAAATGTAAAATTCTGGCGAATGCGTCGGTGTTTATATTTTTGTGAGGGCTTATTTTCAATGAAGGAACATTTCTTCAAACTGTCGTGTTTCTAATAATATGAGCAATATTGACAGTGGTTGCCTTTCAGCTTCCTAAAGCTTCGAAAGTTACATTGAAAAGCGTGTGCTGTGCTGCTTATATTCAATTATCCGTAGGACATGCGGTTGAATGAACGAAGTATATCCATGAAATACATTGTTTCTATCGACAAAGTTTCATAGAGGAAACTTCAATACCCTTAGATGTGAAAAAAAAGGAAATTCGAGGAGAGTGAAGTAATGCTATGTCAAGGAACTTCACTATAGAATGAGATAACTCATACAGAATTGAATGAATTGAATTGTCAGAAAATATGCGTATTTATGTAGACTATCGAATATGTCGTCTGAGCATGTCAATCTTTTGACGTTTGTCAAAAGAGATATACTTGTTTATTATTATTATCAATCTATGAATGAACGGTCTAAAGGGTAATACCTGATGTAACCCAAGTACAGGCAAATTTAAAGAAACATCTGGATGAAAGGAGAGGGCAAATACCTGCACTGAGGCGTTTTAACCGTATAAAAGAACAAACAAGAAGATAAAACGTTCAGTTTGAGTAGAGCCATGAAGATGATAGCACCAAATTCAGAATAAAGGAAATGAAGAAGATTGTAACGGAATGAAAAAAAAAGAAATTAATTAGTTTCTTTTTTTCTTTTGAAGATTCACACATTTTTTGAATGAATATAGATATGGATATAGAAACATAACACGTGTTTCGCCATAAAATAGCTTCTTCAGGCGTGAATGAGTAGAAAGCTAAAACCTCTCTTTCCCATAAATTTAATGTTTTCCAAAATTTTATTAACGCCTATACAATTTTTGTTTGAAGTTGGTTGACAATGTTTCATGGTTTCATTAGTTAGGAATTCCATTGTCTAATATGATATAATATGATTTGAAATCCCTGAAAGAACAAATGAAATTGAATAATTGAAACGAATAGCTAAAAATTACAATTATACTAAGCAAAAAAACCCTGAAATGAAATTACAATAGAATAAAAATTGAGCCAAACATTGAATTGAAATGAAATGAAAATGAAAGATTTCAAGTTGAATTACTTAACGACGTTTCGATTGTTAGTATCCACAATCGTCTTCAGGTGATGACTGGACTATTCTTCCAAGAGTTGACTATTGATATGTCATTCGAGTGCTTCCATCTGTCCCATCTTACCTCTCTCCGCTCCATCGGCTTGGCTCCACCGGCTGGCGCTTGGCTAAATGCGTCGTTCATCAACATATATGCAGCTTTTTCTGCTTGAGACCCCTTGATGTTATGTTGATGAGCCAAACATGCTCTGCTACTCCAGATTTGCTGGTTTCTTCTCGCTGTGTGTGTTTCTTGTACTCGGAAATGCGAACTTCCAATGGTCTCTCAGTTTCACTGATATAGGGTTTTCCGCACTCACAGGGTATCCAGTAAATGCCATTCTTGGAATCGCAGTCCGCGTTTGGTGACCTGGTTTTCATGAGGCTGATACGGAAAGTGTTTCCGGATCTAAAGCAGGTTCTGATGTTGTATGTACTTGGAACCAATTCTTCTCTTCCTTTCCGACAGTCATCTGATGTAGGAAAGTGCAAGCACTGGTTGTGACGGCTTCTCTTCCTTGCGAGGCTCCTGCAGTCTTTTAGCCAAAGTCTGTTCTACCATCGCTTTGGAGTAGTCATTCTGTTGAAGATCATTTTTGATGATGTCTAGTTCCCTCTCGAGACCTTCCTTGGTATTACAGAGCCCGAAAGCACGGTCTAATAGAGTATTGATAATTCCTCTCTTAGTCGATTGATGGTGGTTGGATTCCTGGTTCAGATACTGACCAGTGTGAGTGGGTTTTCGGTATACAGATGTTTCACACTTAGTATCGCTTCTCTTCACCGATACGTCTGAGAATGGCAATTCGTTGCGGACTCTCTTCTCCATTGTGAAGGGAGTCCAAACTGATGAAATCCGCTAATTCTCTAAATTTTCGATGAATTGTTTTCTTGAGTATTCTGGAAAGGGAATAGATGTGATACAGATAAGTTTTCAAAGTATGTGGGTGAAATTCAGAATGAGAAATGTTACTGATAAGTTAGTAAATTCCTATGTAAATTTTATACGAATAGGGAGATACTATTCTGGGTAAATATAATATCCTCCATATCAGATGTAGGCGTAGGAAAAACATTTGATGTTTCGATTTCCATGTGATATATAGCAAGCGCCAAACGTGATGGCGACCGATCGCGCAGGTATAGACTCTCCCAAGTAAATTACAATTTGATTACTATAAGCCCCTTGACGACCAGTGTCGTACCTATAATTAGTTTTGATTAGGGTAGCAAATGGAACATGATTTCTTTGTTATTTATTTTCATATTTTTTCAGTATTATTGTTATATAATGATACACTCTTGATGACTGGTTTTTTGTTATGCGATGACATTTTTTCCGAAACAACACAAATTATTCAGACGATGCCAAACGCCAACAGCATTGGAGGGCAAGTAATGATACGCCTCTGTACAGAGAATTTGTATGTCCTGCAAGAGCTGCAAGAACGAGTGACTTCCTGTAGCATTTTGGGAAGTTCCTCACCGGAACAAATAACAAGAAAACTTGCAAAGTTTTCACATAAAATACATTCCTGAACACACGAAAATCCCCACAGTTGACTTTGGGCCAAAAACTATTCATAATTATCCAATGGGCAGCTTTCCCAGAAATAATTTTCAACTAGATATCATCAATTCAACGCTGCCTCTAGCTGAATGTATACATTTCTCTCAACCTATTAAAAATGATGAATTTACCCCAGTTTTTTATGCTTCCACTGACTCGTGGACCAACGCTTTCTTTTATCCGACTTCCCAAAAGCTTAATGGCCCAACTTTATTCCGAACTAACTTTGCTACATGTTGGGATTTGTAGTGGAAAAATCACGGAATCGTTATTCAAGCTCAGAAGCTAAAGCGGCAAAAAAGTTCATGATCACAATTTATGATTGGACTTGGAGAGTCGGCAGTAGGCCGAAATGGAACGATGTTGAATAGTTTCGTAATCCTTCTTGAATTATTGATGGAACCCGAAGCATAAATGAAACACTATTTCCTTGAAAATTGAAACGATAATGATCGTATAAGTTTTGTGGGAGGTATGTTCATGAAAATTAATTGTTACAGAGCCCTGAAGAAAAATTTAATCAAATTCGAAATATCAGCAAGAAAACACCTGCTTTTTTGAAGAAAAAATCGAAACTGTTAAACAACCAACTCTTTTTCAGAAATCAGAATCACTGAACTAGTTAACTGATTGTCTATGATGTTTGAATAGTATACTGAATCAGATCGTTAATTGAAATGGTATCGGTCAAACCATTCAGATTTTTGAAGGTGAATTTGATGTCAGCAAAACCTTTTCTTTTAGCAGAACTGATTAGGTTCGATTTTCGACACACGTGCGGTGATTTGTTGACGTGATCTATGAACGGATGACTACGGTTTGTTTCATATATATTCCAAATAGTTGAGACAAAGCTCAGCAGGCTATTCACGTATGTTATGAATAGCGTAAGTATCGTCTTTGGAATACTGAAAAGATAACACAGCTCTACAAAAAAAAAATTGTTAACCC
>WOGL01001883.1:0-10653 GCA_015342145.1 Leptinotarsa rubiginosa | reverse complement strand
GTTATACCCGTTAATTGTATTCGTTTAGAATTGTCCTAATAGAACGAAACTGCAATAACATTAGGTAGAAATACAAGTTTTAATTCTCATTTCTCATGATGATCTCCTACCACGTATTAACGGCTATGTCCATTAATGTATTCAATTCATAGCGGTTTTTCTGTGCATTCCGATAGATGCGAGGTTTTGAGACATATCGAAGATCGCTGTGGTAGGCAACCCGTTGTACAAATATACAGGATGTTTATTAAATATGCGGCAAAAAAATAAGGGACGATTCCTTGGACTATTCTAAGGATATTTTGTCCTTTGATAATTTTTGATTAGGCGCTTTGTTTCGAAGATACAGGGCGAAAAAACATTCGACAATAACAATTTTGGTCATTTTAAAATTATTAACGAAGCCGAAATAAAAGTATAGCGTATCACACTGGACCTATCAAGTAATAAAAAATCTAACAAGTAATTAGTTTATACTACTTCAGTGGCAGATGTGAAAGATTTGAGAAATCGGACAATTGCTGGGTGTAACGCAATCAGAAAGGACAAAAGAAACATTACATGTAATTTTTGGTAATACATTGTTATTGTCGAAAATCTTTTTCGCCCCGTATCTTCGAATCAAAGCGCCCTATCAAACATCGTCAAAGGACAAAATATCCTTAGAATAGTCCAAGGAATAGGCCCTTAAATTTTTGCTGCATGTTTAATAAACATCCTGTATGAAAGATTGATCAAAAATATACATTAACGGAGTAAACGTATTGCTACATAAGTTATTTCTCTGTCAGTTATGCCTTGCGGTACGTTTCCGATAATCTGCACGATTAAACTAGAGAAAATTTGCATTCTTCAGAAAAAAAGAAAACTTACGCTGCAAGAATCTCTATTAGCTTGTCCGGCGCACAGCATATGTTCCACAATACCTCCTGGCGCGGCAGGTCCGTACTTCACCTTACATTCTCTATTAGTCCAAATTGGTATATTAACCTCTTGCAGCACAGCTGGCTGTGGACCACCTGGAATAAATTCGAATTGTTCAAAATATACTTATTCTTATTTTTAACAAAATAAATACATTTTTTTCAAAAATTTTTGTGTTTTCTTTGTTGGGCCAGGTACTTCTGGGACTACCCTCTTATTTGAAAGTAGTTGCATGTCAAAGAAACTTCCATGCATAATCTACATATCTTTGTCAAAATATTTCACTTATATATTTGTTTCTTTTATACCCTTCTTGCAGGATCTCCGCGTTCCTACTTGTTACTCTCTGCTTTCCTACTTGTTACTCTCTATTTTCCTATTTGTTACTCTCTATTGAGAGATACTTGAATTGAACGTCTAAAAACACGTTTACAATATCTTCTCTCGGAGAGGATACAGTGGAAGTGACTTAAAATTGTAAAAGTACAGTGATATATCTCAAGGTCCTCATTATCGTTCTCTGCAGGGAAATGCAAGACTCTAAACACGAACCGCGTAACGCACCTGCTAAGGAAAAGCCTGATTATCTAATTGCCACCAAAACTATATAGTTCCTATAATTCTTGCTATTCAATATACAGCTATTAGACAACACACATCTCAACGTTGACATGCAAAATCCAGACTACATATTCTATCTACCAAAACAGCGAAAATAAAACTTACTTTCTCTCAAACTGCCCCATCCTATTACCGTACCAGTCTTTCCTGCGTGATCACTTGCTCCAGATGGCAGACACACTGGTCTGATTTGTTGAGTGAATTCTATTGGACTATCCAGAGTCAATATTGCAATATCGTTGTACTGAAAATAAGTTCGTTATTAATTTTTTAATTTGTTTCCTTGGTAACTTCTGCTGAAATTGGGATATCATATTTTATCGAGGTTAAATTGATCGAATAGTACTTGGTAGCTTTCAAAATTATATCTTCTTTAAGAAAGCAGGGACCCTGTTATCTTTCACATTAAGCATTTGTGGATTTGAAAATTACTTCTTTTGGCATATATTCCAATATTGCACTCAACATCTATTATCTTTTGTAGAGTCGAATCAATGGTTCCCTAGATTTTTTTTTCAACAAATTCAACAATCTCAGTTTCAATGCCATGAAAAAAAAATTTAATTGAATTGTGATTTTGATTTAGATTTTACTCCTACTTTTTGGAAAACACTTCATTTGATAGCTTTGATGAGCTGAAACTGTGATAGAACACTGAAAAATTCAATTTTTCATAGTGTACTTTCCAGGACCGTGACCATAGTATAATGCATGGTCGTTAGAAGTATCCAGTGTTATGACCAATTATGATTTAATCATGTTAATGTTATTCATGTATTCCATTTTATAAATGAATGAGAAAGCTATGGATAAGTAGAACTGTATCACTCAAAACCAATATTGTGGTACACAAATGTTCTCATAAAAGTTATGATAATTTAATTATTATTATAATTATGCAAGTTAAATTATACAAAATCAAATTTCCCAGGGGTTTAACTGATAAATATACATTCGCTAGTATAATCAATCTAAAACATTAACAATTTTTTCAATAACAGTAATAATATATTTTATTAAAAAACGCAATAAACGAAAATTCAGAAAACTTGGCGCTTAGATTTCTCTCAGTTCCGAGATGGTTTGCAGAAATAGATAAAATGTTTTTGGGAAGTAATCAACTCCAATGTTTTTTTTTAATTCTACACCTTCATACTTTTCAGAACCAGCTTTTATGCGATCCCGCCCCTTTTTTCAGTTTCTTTTTTCTTTTTTCTATTTTGTTCTGAAGATTTGGTCTTTTTACGAGGTAAAAAAAACAATTCAAAGTACCTACCTTTTCATATATCTAAATCGATATCTTATTGTTAAACTCCTGCTACTAATGTGGATTGATATTCTTAAAACAAGGTAAGTTGTGGGTATTTTCATTAATACCTCGCATAATCCCAAATCTGTTCGATTTACATGCATATATAGGATCCTGCCCAACTGATACTTGTAAAAAGTGAATATTAAATAACTAGTCAAATATTGAAACCATGATTTTGACGTAGTATGGTCGACAATATCCAAGAAATGTACAATACAAACCAGGATCACAAAAACACCATGCAACCATCTTGGTAAAAAATATATGACATGAAATAGTGTTACTAGACTAAATTAGAAGCTAGTCTTGTCAAAGTCACAAGATAAGATCTATTTCTGATTGAAAAATGAGCCATGGTCGTAAGAGGATGACAGAAAAAAGGATCACGACATTCAAAACATTTATTTGTCATCAAAACTCCCGACAGCTTTTAGAAAAAAAGTCTTCATCAATATCCGAAAAATGTTTAATACATGAAATTGTACCTATAAACGAAATACTTTCAGCACAGAAAATAAATTACTACACAATAACATAAATCTCGCAAGCTACGTGTGTATCTTTTTTTTATATTTGATTCAATTGATATTTTAAAAAAGTAATTATTGTGATTTCTAAACTTTTTCAACGAAGAAAATGATATCTACTTTCAGGAGGTGATTATAAATTAAGGTTACCTGTAATAATAACCCATATAGGCTCGCCAATACGAGTGGCTGACTCAACAAGGAAGAAACAATCAGTTTTTTTGTTCCTGAAGATGCTAAGCATTAGTATTGGCCAATTGGTTTGAAATGAACGGCGGTCAGTAATGAATACAGTGTAGGTATTCATAAAACTTGCGGGAAAAGTAAAACATGAACCTTGTAGAAACAGAAAACAACTACTATCTTCGTTTGTACTTCAACGACTATGAAATTTCATCTACGTCCAAAGGAAAGTCAGGAATTACCAATATAATTCATAGATATTTCCATTTAGAATTTCGCAAAAAAATTCAATTGAAGGATATTACTGCTAGATTTGTAAATCTCTTAACCCCGTACGGCTATTTCACAGAGATTGCTTACCAATGTCCTAGAGTCGAATCCTCTATGTCTGACCACCCGTTTAACCCTTTTCTCGATATGTCTTGTTTCTGAATTCGTCTTTATATTGTGATCTCCAAGTCTCACAGTTAATCTAGCAACATCCCAGGAACTCATGCTGGAAAAATATAAACAAAATTGTATGATCTTTGGAGAAGAATTTCTGTTTATAATATAAAAATAGAAAAAAAAATTAGTGAAATTTCCACAATCAAAATTATAATGATACATTGATACATGTATCATGAATGATGTCATCCAAACATTTTCTGATAGACTGGACACATTTGGGCTACATGCATACTAGCAACTTTTTGATCTCGGTGAGAGAAAAAAACAGAGAATTTTGGGTCCATCTATTAATTAGCATAGGGTTTATAAATGGACAGATTTTCAAATTGTTTGACAGTTTAAAAATCTAATTACATGGTTTATTCATCTGCATATTTTTTATTTTTATGTCATGATTTAACTGCTTCCACGACTAATTCGATGTCTAGCAAAAAAGAGCAACTTTTTAACTGTCAGAGTGCGGAGACAGACAGACATGGCGTTCAATTATGCCAGTAAAAATTTAGTCTGGAGAAAAATCGAACGTGTTGGATTTTTTTTGTTGCCTTAATTGAACAATCCCCTGTGTGCGAGTTCTCATAAGAAATAATGATATCTATTTTTGTGATGAAAAGTTACTTGAATAAAGTTGCCAGTGTAAGGCTCGCCTTAGATCTGAAGTAGTGGACAGTTGAACCTCTAATAAATGAGGAGTTTTTGTATATATTTTAAAATTTATCATATTTTTAGATTCTTATCAGATAACTATTTTGTTTGTTATCGCCCTAAAAGATGATATTATTAAAATATATTGAAAAGTGCACATCATTAATGTATATTTCACCCTCTAGGATAGTCCTGAGTTGTGGGAAATAGTTGAAGAAGAAGATTTGCGTGCCTATTTCATGGCATGGATATGTCACATAAACGACAGGTTTCGAGGTCACTGCGTAGGATGAGCAGTACAGTTGAGTTGTCTACTTGGTCACCAGACTCAAGTCCTTAATTTTTTTTGTCAAGACCCATAGAAACGAATTTCATCGCAATCCTTGCTACTCAACTTGCAAGGTTAATTTACTTTCATAATACGGTAAAATTCATTCAATTATTTTTCGAAAAACGCTTCGTTGTTATTTCAAAGCAGCATATCTTCTGACAAGTGAATCGATTCTCAAAAGCGAGCAACGAAGGACAGGAAATCATAATATCTCTTGAATGAGATATACTGGACCCACATTCAATGTTTTTTTTGGTCACAAATTGTTCCCTCCATGAAAAAACTTAACCTGCACTTGGATTTTTGCGAAAAGTTCTTTTCCTAGCAGTTATGCATTGCAATACCCTGACGTTTCTATCAAATACAAAGAGGAAAGTCAAAGACAATCTGATAGAAACATATGTGTGTTGTTTACGCATTTTTCAGAAAAATGTTTATTGATATTTTTTGTTTGGAAGTGACATCAAAGAATAATTTCTTTCCTTCAAGAAAATTTCAACAAAACATACAATTGTTCACTTTGACAAACATGCAAAATATGTTTAGAAGCACTAGACTTTCGTGGTCTGTGAAAGTACCTCATTTCAAAGAACATGCAACACATGTTCGATTTCGTAGACTAGAAAAGTCTAGTGTCGCTCTAGACGCCTTGATGAACGGTGTTAGAATAAAGGAACATTGCTTGAAATTGTTGTGACCGGTACATGACCTAGGCTTTTGTAACTTTTAATATACTGAAAAAGATGGTATGAGAACTATCAACACTGACAGAGGTGCTATTTCAATCAGTCTATCATTCACTTTTTTATGAACAACTCTCTCGAAAAATAGCGAGAACTTTCCCTGAATATTTTTAGCTGATTCATACTTGGGAAACCAGGTTTATGACTAAAAATGCAGATAAATTATGTTCAGTTGAAGTTTAGAGATTTGAATAGTTCGCCTCTTGATTTAGCCAATCTAGTTTGTGAATGGAGAAAAGTTTGTTAGTTCTGGTGTGTGATCGTTGAATATACTCACTCTTTGAATTTGATATTACAAAAACACAACCGCCGAGCTCCAAAAAAATGGTAATCACTTGAAGAAGTGGTTGCCTTGGAAATGTTCGTGAATTCCGGAAATAAATGTTATATCTGGAGTTCAGTTCTTAGAAAAATACATAGGAAATTCAATAAAAATAGGGCTTACTGCGCAACACAATGGGCTGCAGACAGAATGTGAGTCTTATCTATTAAAGAGCCTCCACAAAATTGTCTTCCTCCATTGAACAAGGCTGCAATCCAAGGCCATTCGTTCACATCGGCGTTATGGCCTCCGACGATCCTTTCCTGGTCCGGATATCCATTTTTGGCTCCACAGGAAGCAGATGAAGGTATATTGACAGGGGCTGATGTCGTTGTTCCAACAGTTGGAGGCTTGATGGTCGGTTTTTCTGTAGGTTTCACAGTAGGTTTTCCTGGTTTATTCACTGGTTTGGAAGTGGGTGGCCAAGCAGTGGGAGGAATGGTTGGATATCCAGGAGAAGGCGGATGCGTAGGAAGTGGAGGAATGGTATTATCTGGCGAATGGGTTGGAAGAGGTGGTGGCCAATTGGAAAGAGGGTAATAAGGGTTTTTTGCAGTGGAATTGAGATCAGCTTCTACTGTGTAGTCTGGACCCTCGGATTCAACATTCGGCTCTTTAGTAGTTGAAGATGAATCGGTTGCTTCCGTAGGTTTCGATGGGTTGGGATTTGTACAACACACTCCGAACATCTAAAAGATCAAAATTTTCACTAAATCTTGAGTCTATCTTTTGTTTATTGACTTGTTATTCACAAATTACAAGTGTTATAGGAGACAGTTAAAGCAATTCTTTCTTCTCACTCTTTAAAATGTTTCATTGATTTTCTATATTTTTCATGAGTTTGATGAGGTTTGAGACTTTCTTATTAAGTCATAGTATCAACTCTTAGTAGGAGAATAAATGCTAATCATTTTTCTTGGTCAATTGTTGGATGTTTTCAATCACTTTGAAGTTGTATAAAAATTTAAAATTTGTTATTTGCATATTCTTATATGTATTACTTCTCCCTTTACAGTGATACATCCTGGTCATCTCTCAAACAAAAGTCTAATAAAACTTTCGATTATATTTTTTCGTACTTTTCAATTAAACTAGATTTTTTGATATACCTCATGAGGTTTGATTTCATGAGAATTTAATGGATCTCAATTTGAACAAATATTTAAATATTCCTGCTTATTGAACTTCATGACGAAGAACTTGAGGTATGGCTTCGGCCCTATCGAGAGATATGGATTCTTTTTTTGA
Source organism: Leptinotarsa rubiginosa (assembly GCA_015342145.1). NCBI lineage: Eukaryota > Metazoa > Arthropoda > Insecta > Coleoptera > Chrysomelidae > Leptinotarsa > Leptinotarsa rubiginosa. Next base: position 3,347 of record WOGL01001883.1, on the reverse strand, counting down.
AATTGATCTAAGGCAGATGATAAGCTAAGATCCTGAAGATTTGAACATTTTCTAATTCACTGATCTTCACATTTTTGAAATATCTATTTTTTATTGAGAAACATCAGGTTTTGGGATTAATCCTGAAAAGTTCATCTCATTATTATTATACCGTTTACTTTTTATAAATTCTTATATGGTGGAGTCGTCAAACAAGTTAGAATTCAAAATATATTATTCATAAGGATGAACTGGATAATAGGACAATTATTGTTCTCTTTTTTGCAACGAAGTATAACTCGTATTTCAGTGTTGCGAGAAATAATTTGTATACAAGTGATATTTGATTATTGTATAACATTCGTGCAATCAAATATTTTTCTGGCAAGAACAATATGCTAGATAAAAACCTTACTTAACGAAATAAATAATTATCCAGGTTTCGGGGCTATCTCAGCATAATGTGTACTTCGACCACGCCACTGAAGATGACTGCCGCAGTTGCAGTTGAAACGTTTGGAAATTATAACCAAAGAATACTACAGCAAAATCAGGAAACCAACCAAAACAAAATGGAGTCAGGTTTGAATGCATTCGTTCTTTGAATTATGAAATTCATGTTTTTGGATATCCTTGAAAAAAACTGCTCTCTCCGCGACGAGTGATGCAAAGTATTGTCTTTATACATTTTCACGTAAATTTTGTCCGACCTCGATATCTTTTCCCATTAAGAAGTCAAGACCAGAAGAGAGTTTTTACGTAGCAGCACTAAGCTGCAGACAATGTTCATTAATCTCTTTCTAAATTACCCGTATTTGCAATATCTATACAGTGATGGAACACATGTTGAAAATTTTTGCCAATATCAACTCTCCATTTGAGTCTTCAATTTATTACCGACTCTCCATTTGAAATAAATTTAACAGTTATATATTCGAAATGAGGCTGAACTGTGTCCTTCGGCTGAACCCGTACAGTCCTCAAAAAAAACTAATTCCCAAGGGAGTTAGGGTAACCAACCCTACCCCTGTCGCAAAATCGGGGGCAAGTCTTTTCAAATCCGACAACACCGATGTCTCTTCTGAATCCGTCAACAGTTTCAACTACGTCGTTTTTATCCAACCCGCCGAATACAAGTACAACAACAATCTACTCATATCTATTCATATCCAATTTGTTGATCCAGACTGTTTCTATGATAGACGAGTTTCTATCTACATACACGATCGACGGTAGGGCAGTGAGTTTGCAGACAAGGGGTTTGCTTAATCAAAGAATTACCGCTACATCAACTCGATTTTGCAAGCCCTGATCGCATGTGCACCACCCTGCAACTTACTGAACAGCCTGAGCAAAAACATCTCGTCAAACATGAGAAGGAAATCTACCCCGGTTATAGTTGAAATGTGTCGTTTTGTGTGGAGCAGTTTAATTACTTACCTTCCTAGATTAGGACGAAAGAAGGAGAGTGGATAAAAATGCCAAGAATGACCAAGCAGTTATCATCAACACTGGCATCCCTTTCGGTCCGACGTGGATTTATAAAATGTCGCATAACATGCGGACTGACTAGATCGAGGGTAGACAACCAGATGCGGAAGAGTTTCTTTTTTTTGAATGGCCTTTATGATGGAATATTTGAACTAATGGACTTGGTAGAATGTTATACTGGCGATGAAAAATCTCTCGTTGACTCTGCTTTGAGCAGTGATTCAAGTGATAAATAGAACGTAATGGAATCGAAAACTAAAGGAAATCCATCCAGAAGATTCGACTTCATCAGTACGTCTTTGGGGGCAACTAAATCGAACATTCATCGTACCGGAAACCACATTACTGGGAATATCCAGCCTTTCCTCGTCCTGCCACTCAACGCTGAGAAAGTAAGGACTGCCAGGAAAGCGGTCAAGGTACTTGTCTCCAAGAACGTTTCATCGAAAGGAACAGGTAAAACCGTGGGAGAAAATAATGCTCTGCAAACTTTCCGTTATCCTCATAATGCTTCTGAAGCTTCGAGGCTTTGGGGTTTGGATTCGACTTGAAAATTGATTCGATATTGCTATCGGTGATCTCCAAAAGAAAAGCAGTACGAGCTATTCGCCGTCGTTTATCAGGACGCAAAGTTGCCAATATTGGACAATACCTGACCGATGCCTTCCACGTCGGCTACAACTGCTGGCTAAGGTACGACGATTCTTCGGTCAAGACCGTGCAGGAAGAACACGTGCTGAAGCCCCAGGGAATGCGATTTCCTTATTTGCTACAGGCGAAGCGATACGATCCGATCTAGATATGGCCCTCCTAGGGGGATGAGGTTACTGCGGTTACGCAGAGTTCAGCGTCTGGGATTGTACGTAATTTCTTTCAGAGTTTTTACCAATTTGATGTTTTGTTGGTTATAATGGATTTTTTATTCCTTCACTTTGTTGCTATGTTGAAAATGTACTTTGTAATGTTTTGATTTTGTAATGAAATATTGAAACAATAAAAGTATGGATGGGTGCTTATTTTTATATTCACGAAAGTTGCTGCTGCGGTTGAATTTCTTAATTTCAGTACTAATGATTTCGATACTACTCTAATCTTTCAACTTCTATTTAGTACATTTTCAATAAAGCTTTGTTACATCCTATAGGAAAGAAATACTGCCTCTTCATCTTTTTCGTCGTTCCAGGTACTGAAACTTCAATATCCTTTGGATAGGTACCTTCTTCAAGCTTTGCAAAAAAGCAATTTGTGGTAGAATACCTGAGAAACACATTTTGTGTTGTTTACTGAGAATATGGAGGGCCTTGATTTGAATTTTTACAATATATGGCAAAACTATAGGAAGCTTCCTCTGAATTTGACTCCTGTCTTGCAGAACTGGAAGGAGGTGGAGGTTTGATGCTGACAAGAAGACTAGACATTTTGTTGAGGGAAAAACTGTTCATTTTTGAGATACTTCGATCATTCTTTTATATGGAAACTCCAATACCTCAAGGGACTTTCACGTATAGAGTGAATTTAACTACTTCATATTTCAGTCAGATTTAGTAATCAGTTTGTTATTTCCAAAGTGTACTAAAGAGAAAATTTGTAGTAGTTTTATTACCTTTCTTTACTTCTTCATCCCGTCTCTATCTTTGTCATTTTATTTTGACATGAATCATTCCATATGTAACTGTCGAATTCTATTCCAACGCCCTGTTGAATTCTGCCACCAAAAAGTTGAAAATTTTCAATAAAAATGCCGCGACTCTGACCTTGGGACAATCTCAAATGAAAACTGGTATGTGTTCTGTCAATCAACGAATATATAAATGGTAATTTCATATTCATCAATTCGAATGTTTGTTTTAGGGAAAGAGCATTACTCTGGAATGAAA
>WOGL01001882.1:0-10654 GCA_015342145.1 Leptinotarsa rubiginosa | reverse complement strand
TGTTAATCATAGATATGTCATTCATATATAGCAGAAACAGAATAGGGCCTAACACAGAACCCTGTGGTACACCAGATTCAATGGCCCTGTTCTCCAAGAGTTCCGTTGTCCTCACCTTTCAGATATTAAGGTTATTTCCTCTTAAAGAATGCCTCTACAAGAAACTACCTCTGGCTGGCAGGGATTCGTTAAGCAATGACTGTTGATGTTATCTTTTTCAAAAAAAAAAAAAATAAACTCTTGTCTCTTAAAAATACTGAACAATTACGTCACTTCTGCCTTCTCTAGATTTTTTCTAAAATGTAGCTCGTAACTTCAAAAAGATAAACAAGGCAAGGAATACATTTGAAAATGTGTTAAATAGAATTTCCTGTTAACCAACAATCATGGAATTAGAGGGAATCAGAGGGAAGTTAATTTATAACAGAAACTCAGACCCCAAGAACATGCATAATTTTCCTTAAAAACATAAACATACTGCCGTTGAGTCATGTTTGCTCCAGGGACTTGACGCTAGTGAGGAAGGACCTAAGGAAATCAATGCACGCCACTTTACCTGGGCAAGTACCAACATGTAGAAAACACTAGGCGTACGAAAGTAATTGACGTAACAATTGGTACTACATTTATAGGGAACTATTTTCGAAAATGAAATGTGTCTGATGAGGAAAGTCGTTCAGATATCACCGGTATATAAACTTTAAAATCGGAAAACTGGGAACCTACAAGGCAGATCTGGAAATTACTCTAGTCCAAATGGGCTTTGAAATGAGGGACTCAACAGACATAGAATTCTCAGCAGACAGACTACTGGGAGCAATCATCCCTACATATAATTAACATTGTTCCATAGTCAACCAGAGAACTAACAGAAATATCTCTTGGTGGAATAACGATTTGGCAAGTATGAGCCAACAAAGAGAAGCCTTTAAAAACGCAAGGGAATCAGGAGTCCCTAACTGCATATAATAGAGACCTGAGGGAAATCCAAGAGAGACTCGTGGAGGAGTCAATGCGAGGAGGTCGAACAGACCCAAATACGTGTCAGGCTCTACAGAACTTGAAACCCCATAAAGATGTCTAGAAAGAATTGGCTGATGGCAAAGAAATTGATAGATTTGGAGATAAAATGGAGTGTAAATTCATTGTTACCATATAAGTCGCCAGGAACAGATGGTACTTATCCATTAATGCTATGAAAAGGACCAAAACTTCTGTGACTTGAAAGAAATGGACAAGTCAGACGGTTCCCAGAAAGCGAACAAAATAGCACTTCCAAAGAACTTTGAAATTCAATTTCAAAATTCCAAATAATGAACTTTAAACTTGTTCTCAACTATCAATCAAAATTCTAGTCTCAGTTCTTTAGGACATCAGAAGTGACACAGTGATAGTAAAATGACCTGTGAAAAATTTCAGTAGCCTCCTAAGGCCTAAGTAGGAACTAGAGGTAAAACCTGAAGTAAATTCAGGTCAAACTAGAATCCCCAACCTAGAAGAACAATTATCTGGACGTATTCCTTTCAATTAGCAACTCATACCAATATCACTGAAACACAATAAACCTGGCTACCAAAAAAAACCTTCCTATTTTCATCACCTCTACCCCTTCCACCTAACAATCATCCCCAACGAGATTCTTCAACCAGCTCGTCCAATTTCTCAACTTCCATCTTCAATTCAACTCCTAAACAAAAAATCGTAAATATTAGGGATATATCGAACAGTTTAGCCAACAAATACGATATATATAAACTCGTCATTACTAACGAAATTCTCAGATGTCAAATATCTGGACTCAAGCTCAACTATAAAATAAAACAGCTTGTTATAGTAGAATTCTATGGAAGGAAAATGACAGAGGATGTCAGATTGACAGATAAGAAAATGAAGTTATCAGAACATTTTCCATTTTCCAAATAAACTTATTATTACATGGCACAATCGAGGTAGAACTGAAGACGCATAATGGACGGAAGGTTGTCTGAACCATTGAAATTTGAAGAAAACCTTAAGGAGATAAATCAATGTGATCGAACTGACTGATACTTGATGAAAACGCTTTATTAGTGAAACAGGTGTTGCCGTTTTGTAAACTGTCTAGTGGAAATCTCACAATAAAGTGTTACTTGAATCAAAGTTTCAGTATACCCGGCAGACACGAAAAAGAGGATAAGATCAAAGTGGCGATACCTGATAGTGCTTGAAGGTATTGAAATATTTAATTTCAAATTGACGGATGATGACCGAGAAAAATTTAACAAAGTTGTAAAATAATTTGAACAATACTGTAATCCGAAGAAGAGTAGAACCTATTAAAGGTTTATATTCAATAACGGATTCCAAGAAGAATGTGAACTGTTCGATCACTTCACAACTGATTTAAAAAGATTAGTGAAGTTTTGGGAGTATGGGGATCAAGAAGAATCAATACTCATTGACAGAATACTTCTTGGTATAAGAGACACAGGTCTACAGGAGAAGTTATTGAATAAATCCAATATATCACTGAAAATAGTAGAAGAAACTTATAGTTACAAGAAAACAGATGGAGATATTACAAAATAAAATTAAACATGTAGGAGCGGTTAAGAAAATAATTCTGTTGCACAAACGAGAAGGATAGATGACAAGAAAAATCAATGTTATAATAATAAATATACAAGGTGTAATTACAATCATTATGTAAAAGGAAAGTGTCCTGCATACAAAAAAAATTGTCATGAATGTCAAGCAAAAACCATTTCAGCTCAGTGTGCAGAGTAAAAAACGTGAAAGAAATTACAGAAAGTAATGACGACAATAATTTTGAGGCCTTATTCATTGAAAGTATAGTTCGAGTTGGTGAAATCAAGGAACCAATGCCGTGGAACGAGATCGTGAGGATTGATGAAACTGAATTCAATTTTAAAATCGACACATGATCAGACATGAATATTTTTCCTTGAAAGAATTTTATTGCAATACTGGGAAACTAGAATATGATGAGTATGGATGAAAAGTTGAAGAAAACATCAATCACTTTAGAGGCTTATCGAGGAACCAAAATTATACCAGATGGAATCGTGAAACTCCATGATCTTACAATGGTACATGTAACTGCATATGCGGATGACACTAATTTTCTTATCGAAGCAAACAACCCAATAGAACTTGCAGAAATAACTGAAACGGTTTTCAAGAGAATCATTACATGGGCTACTAAAAATCATCTATCATTCAATGTCAACAAAACAGTACTGATGAAATATTCGTTACAACAAAAATGCTTGGTCTCACTGTACACCACAAACTCACAACTATTTAGCGAGAAACTGAAAAAAAATTGTTATATGCTAAGATTTATGCGAAATCACTGCATCAAAGAAGTCTGTACTATGCAACAATCAACTCTCACATACGATATGGAATTCTAAACTGGGGTACAGGATCAGATGCATCAGAATGAATCATTGATGGTCTAAATGGCAACAGTCATGTGGAGTTGCCTTTAAGAAATTGTGAATTGTTTATTTATGTATTCAAAAATATCTTTATCTGCAATAAACCGACAAAACCAAGACTACTAAACTAGATCGAAAAACTTATCTAGGACCTAAATTATTCAATAAGTTGGACAATGTAATAAGAGAGTCGCCTAATATTTGATTATCAAGACAAGATTGAAAACCTATCCCATCCAAAAAAACTACTACATCATCGAGGAATTTTTTGCAGGTCAATAATTCTTCAGTATAACATGAGTTATTTATTATTCATGTATTGTTTTACCTTTTGTGTTGTATGTTAGACTACGAGTAATGTTAGTAATCATATTAATCATGTTATACACCTCATGGACGTCTTCCTTGTTACTGTGTACTATTTTGTGAAAAAAAAAATGATACTGTTTAATGAAAGAAATAAAAATTATTATTATTTTGAGGCTCTTTTTATTTCATTACTTACTTTGAAAAAGTGGAAAGATAATATTGAATAAAACACAACCAAATAAAACTTTAGTGTTCCAATATTATTTGATGTGTACTTTCTTATAAATTTACTGTTACGATCTTTACTGAAATCCTTAACTCCTAGCTCAGCTATAAAACTACAGGATAATTGGATAGTCCGAAAGGCTCTTGTTATTATTACTAAACAATTTTATTGAGGCAGTTATTCTTGCTATTATGAATTTCACTAGTTCGGACTTCTATTGTCTAATATATAAAATGATTTGAAATCCCTGAAACAACTAAAAGAGAAGAATTAAAAATGAATAGCTGAAAATAACAATTATATTAAGCAAAAAAAAACTGAAATGAAATAATAGTGAAATAAAATACCAGTAAAAATAGAACTTGTATTTTATTTCACTATTATTTCATTTTAGGACCTTTTTTTGCTTAATATAATTGTTATTTTCAGCTATTCATTTTTAATTCTTCTTTTTTAGTTGCTTCAGGGATTTCAAATCATTTTATATATTAGACAATGGAAGTTCGAACTAGTGAAATTCATCATGAAGCATTATCAATCACCTTCAAACAAACGTTATTCTATTATGTTTTTTATGTTTGTTAACGTTTTATGTTTGTTTGTATGTTTACGTAGGTCAAATGACGTGACTAATTGCGTTATCTTTTGAGTATTTGGATCATTTATGTCATTTGAATGTACATTGGGACAGTAGTCGGTTGGGTTGGCGTGACTTCCATTTGTTTCATTCATTCAATCGACCGTCAGGTGAAACGGTGGTTCGAACCGCAAGGCCGGACGATCAATTTTCACTATCACCCAATCCGTGCTAGAAATTGCACGTTCCAAGGTAAGACCTCGTTAATCCTTAGCTCGCATAAGTTTCGATTTTTGAGGGTTCCCATTCGTAGGGGTTAACGGAAAAACATTTTTTCTTAAATCGCCCACTAAGTAAATATTTCAAGATACTGCCGAATTTCTCTGTACTTTTTTATATTTTGTCCATTAATAATCCAAAGTGATCTAGAATTTTAAGGTCAGAACACCATTTTAATCACCATTACTATAATTAAAATTATATTTAGTAGACAGTGAAGGAAAGTAATTTTTTGTGGTGGACATCAGAGTCTTTTCTACACCTGTATAAAGTTCTCCATTACTATTTATAGATTTTTTTCAACTTGTGGAAGATGAAGAAAATACCCAAAAAAGATCGATAAAAACTATATTCAGTTATTTCACATGCTGAGACTTCACAAAACTTCAGTTGAATACTTCGTAATGCCAATGAGCTCGACAGCATTAATTCCATTATGAATCCCCATTTTTCATTACTACAAAAGTAACTTACTATGAAATGTGGAAAAATGTAACAATGAATATAATTTGTTCTCAACCAATATTCAAATTTTATTGAATTATTGAGGGTTATAAAGTGTTCTATAACTAAAATTTTGTTTCTGAGATACTGCTGAAAGCTAGAGATACCTTCAGGGCACTCAGTATTGTTGTATATTCCTCCAAACCATTATGGTTTGAATTGATAGTTTTATGTGTCTCCCCATTGAGTTTGGTCATCTATGTATTTTCTTTACGTTATCATCTGTTATGTTATAAGGTACTTTTGTAATATATAGCCATATTTTCTTTTCAGTTTCTTCATTTCTAGACATTTTGCTGCCTCCTTCAAAATTGCTAACTTTGTATTGTCTATTTCTCCTCGTTATCATTTAGAATGCATCTTTCTCTTTGCCATAATTTTTGGTAGATTCATTTCCATTCATTTCATTAGTTTTATTATTTCATCACATTTCTGTTTTGTCCGAATTTCCAACAGATCCATGGAAAGCTGATTCAAATGTATCTCAGCTTCACCTTTGTATATTAGAACTTTTTGTTTGTTTTGATTAGCAAATTTTTATTTTTGTGGTGGGAATTTGTCACATTTTACTGGTTGTTGGTATCATGTCCTCGTTTTTCTATTTTATTGTTTTTGCTGTCAAGTCAAAAATTTGGTTTATTTCATTTCTGCTGAATGTTACCAGTTCAGCCTCAAAGAAGGGCATTTTTTTGTTAAGTAGCATTACTCGTTCCTTGTCTTTCCTGTCCTCATCAGAAATGATTTGTCTCAACAGCGGGTTTTCTTCTTTCAGGTATGTTTTTTCTAGTAGATACACATCTTTATTTATTTTATTCATGGATAACTCCCAATTACTATAAAATATTCTTCAAATATGAAATTGTTTACTCTACAATAACTTTAATCTGATTTACATATGAATTAAATATAAATTTAAACAGATAGAATATGAAGTTGATTCAAATCAAAGAAAAAATTTTTAATATACTTGTGGTTTACAAATCATTATTTCTTCACTTATTTATATCCTCACAAAAATAAATATGATCAAATTCAGTCTTGTTTCCATTCATGACTATTCTTGAATGCTTTTCACTGTTATAGATATGACACTCCTCTGCAAAAGAGTATTTCATATTCCACTTGTGGGAACATGAAGATCATTTTGAGAAAGAAAAGTTGGATAATTGATATTAGATATGTACTTTGCGTATATTGAGTTTCGAGTTATAGAATAAATTCCTCAAAAGAAATAATAACTAAGAGGCATACATTCAAGTTGAAGGCAATATTTTTATGAACTTTCCTATTTTATTTTTATGAATTTCATATGTTGGTGACCGAATACAATAATCTTTGAGATTTTTTTGTGTAGTCAATGTTTCTTTTTGTTTTTTGGGTATTTACCTTTCCACAATCTGAAAAATAAACAAAGCTAATAAATCATTAGAGAATCTGCTGAAGTGTAATATTTGGTTTATATTACGCAGTAACTTTTCAGGGTGAACATTTCAGCTTACCATTTACTACTACTTAGCAGATTTTCTATCGATTTAGCTCAATTTAGAAGATTTTGGAAGGTTATATTCCTGAAAAATACCAAGAAATACAACTACATTACTCCATAACTGATCTTACAGTATATACACCCCTGAGCTGACAGAGATTTCGTTGAATACAAATTCTTCGATTTTTACGACTTGTGTTCTGTCACATAGGTAATTTGTAAGTCAATCCAATAATAGCCCACAGAAACGAGCTGCCTTCAATTTTGTAGATAATCCTATGGTTAACTGTATCAAGTACTTTGAAAAAAATATTTACTTTTTGTTTACTATTTTTGAACTATGCACTTTATTAATTCATGTTCAGCAGAGGATGTGGCACAGCAAAATTTAAAAGACCATTGTAAGGTGGCTTTCTTCTACATCAGATTCAATTGCTGAGGGAAATAGACTAAGTCTCAATCCTCTATTTATTCATTGAACTCAATTAGGGAAGTATTACAAATTATGAAACAACAAAAATCAAATGGCACTCCGGGGCGACTTGATTGATTCCAGTGGCACATTTGCTTTTTCAGCTGCAGGAAAACCCGGAAAAACCTGCAGCACCACATCATCTGAAGATCTTGATCTGCCAGTGTCCTCTCTTTCCATTTCAAGGAAATGGAAAAAAAGAAAATGACAATGATAATGAAGACTATGTGTACATAAGCTAATGACGTATTTCGAAAAGAAAGAGAGACTCACAAATTGGGCGATTATGCGCTCCCTTCGTACTATCAAGTTCATCACAATATCTCAATGATAGAAATATAATGAAAGAATGAATCGTCCAACTCAACTTGCTGAAAACATTACCAATTATCAAGCATGTGGCAAGGTTTATTAATCATCAGGCTGGATACACTCAGATTGAGTAGTAGTCAACTGTGACAGCGAGTATCTGCTTAATCAGAAATTTAAAAACCATAGATCTTTATACAAAAAAAGATATATTCTACTATAACAGGAGGAGATAACCAATACTCCAAAATCTCAAAACAGTTTCTGTCAAATTTCTAAAACAGGCAATAAATTACAAAGGTTATTGGTATATGTAGTAGTCTGAATAAAACTGAGGAACTAGAAACACATTAACCTCTTCTATGGTTGTTTCGTTTTCATACTTGTTAATGATATACTTCACATTTTTAAGCCAAATGTATGATTTTTGAAACATTTAGTATTAGTATAAGAACATAGGCTTTCAGAGCGAGTCACAATTATCCTTGCAGTCAATGCACATATCACTAATGATGTCTGCTGCAGTAGCAGACTAAACGTTTCATACTACAGGCTTTATTCGACTATAACCTATCAGTTCAGAATTTTTTCTCTTTAATTTATCATTAGTATTATTTCAAAACAAATTATTTTTGGAACCAGAATGTCTAATAATATATGATATAATCCAGACACTAGCATCAAGTTATAAGCATGGATTGTGACTACTGGAAGGTAAGGAATTATAAATCATGTCTCACACTATACCTTCGATCCCGATTTGGCAATAACTCCGAGGTTTGAAATGAGCTCAGATTCTGTCATACCAATACCAGTGTCCTAAAAATATATATATATATATCAAAGTAAGGTGTGCATAGTAAAGCAATAAAACTGTTTAACCTGTATGGTCAATGTTCGATTATGTTTGTCTGTTGAAATATGGATTTCAAGTGCTCTATCGACATCTTTTATTTTCTCAGCACCTTCTTTTGATATAGAAAGATACCTGAATTTCTCTAATGCATCACTTGCATTGGATATTAATTCTCTGATAAAAACTTCTTTTTCGGAATACAAAGATCTTGCTACTATATCTAAAAGCATTCTAGTCTCTGCTTGAAATTCATGTTTGGTACTTTCTCCTGAAAATTTCAAAATTTAAAAGCCTATTGAATAAATTGGGCTAATAACAGATACTACCTATGGGTTTTTCTGTATCCTTTATTATAGAATGATAATCGTCTTCTCTTGGAGACGTTTCCGTGCTAAGGAATCTCAAGAACGTTCGATTTCCTATAAGTAAATAACTAATAAAATAAACTTATTACTAGTTAACCTCAAAACTGTTACCCGGAGATAGACCTTCGATATTATTTATTTTGCTAATATTCCTGATAGGATTCTTTGTTGCGTGTGGTATTAAATGTCTGAGAGGAAATAAACGATTTATTCTTACAAGAGACCACATTATTCTGTATTTTGGATAGTCAATAAAAAAACTACTTATTTACTTAACCCTTTTCTCTTTTCTTTTCTCTCTTCTTCCCTTTTTTTGTAATTGCTTCCCTTACGGCGCTGTAGACCAGTCTCCTCCTATGGCATAACGGATGTTACGCAATAATCGCTTCGTCCGGGGACATAGTGTATCTTGCTTGAAGCAACTTGATTGCAATGAAGAGGAAATTAAGAAGATCGAGCCTTTAACATTATGTGTGAATAATAGGATTTATGGTACCTCGATAATAATCACAATTAAACCCAGACTGCGGCTTTCACTTTGAATTTGTTGAGGTTCTCACTCGGACAGATAATGAAGTTAAAGTGAATTAAGAAACACAAAATGGTAGTTTAAAGTATGTGTAAAGATTAACAAAATGAAGGTTTTGACTTTCTACTTCTCCATCCCCATTCAAAAAATGTTGGAAACTACGAAAATAAGGAAAAAGCAATCGCTTTCAAAATAAACTCTTCACGAAGATGTGTAGATGATGCATAAAGGCTATATTTTTAGATATAAACTGGAAGAAAAAGCTCTCTCAAAACAACTAATTTCATATGAACATTGTATTATACCAACACGAAAAAAAAAACCAATACGAAAAAGAGTTATTTCAAAATAATCTTTCAAGAAATCCTCTAACTTTCATTTTCTTGAGTTCTTGGAAAAACTGGGAAAAAGGTTGTCTCTGACATGATGAATATGAAACTGAAAGGTACTAACGATAAACGAACGAAATGCACACTCTTAATATTATTTCGTTTTACATGAACTCAATTATATATAATAGGTAATATATTTGTGGCGTATTCGGGTTTGCAGGCCGCCGGTTTTTGGAATTTCTTCCTAACATTGCGCTGGCGCGAGTGGCTAGCTTCAGAAAAAAAGGAATTATAAAAATCGACGGCTTTCAAACCCGAATAAAAATAGTTATACTGAAAACCTCTCCCCGAAAGCCTTAAAGAAGATCTCACATCTTTTCGACGTAAAGCCGTATTTTCAGCCGGCTTAAAGTTTGGGCATAATAATGTTTGGACAATTGATGGAAAAATTCGGTGGAAGCATAATGGGAAAGTGATCAAACCTACGGTAGTGGAAATACAAGAATTAATAAGCTGTATCAATGACAATCAATGTTAAAATCAATATTTTTTCTAAAAGTGGATTTAGATCCATTGAAAGTTTATCTTCTTTTTTATTTTTCTATAATTTCTATTATGAAGTGAATTTTCTTTCATTCAACAAATCTTTTTTTTCCGTGTATACCGCTGATATTCCAAAATCCATAACCGCTTGCAATATTCAGGCATATGCCGATGATGCGCAGTTATTAATTAGTTTTCCTAAAGAAAACCTGAATGATGCACAGAATTTGCTGAATGATGATCTTGAACTTATATTTAAAAAAAAGCCTCTCATAACTTGAAATTAAATTCGTCCAAGTCAAAACTATTAGTTTTCTCACCAAAAACTCAATACGATTTTATACATACAAATGGCAGTTGCTATCAATGATGTATCATTAATGGCCGTTGAATCGGCGAAAAGCTTGGGTTTAATAATAGACAA
>WOGL01001881.1:0-10658 GCA_015342145.1 Leptinotarsa rubiginosa | reverse complement strand
AAGTGTGATTTTCTGGTGGAACATGGCGATGTTGGCATAAAGTAATAGTTTTTCCAATAGAGATAAAAATTTCAAAGCAACCTATGATCTTCTTTCAAAGAAATACTTTTTACTGTGTATAAAGCTGAATTACAGAAGCTCCTATAAAAGAAGGTTGTTGCGGTCATTGAGGTAAAAATCTGGCATCTTGAATTTCTGCCTGGATGGCTACAAGGGTCTTGAAATGATCAGAAGAGTATCTACTGACTAGTGAGTGCAGTAAGTTTACCCACACACCTGTAATCACAGCCTGTAGGACGATAAGGCCTCACTATATTGAAGAAAATGTACTATGATATGCGAACCTCGCACTGGATTATTCTTCACTAGAAATTCATTTTCTGGTAGCAGAGCACGCACTTTGATTTCAACTTATATATTCGATTGGAGGTTGCGTGTTCAACATTTTTTGAACACACTAAATTTGAATCGGAGTCTATACTCGTATACCTAGCTTTTATCGGAAGTTTGAGGTGAAGAAGTGAATATATTTCTTTTGGGATTTTCAGAGGTGAATGTAATGGGCTTTCCTATACTATTCAACTATATTCATTTCGAGTAGAATTGCAGTATATCAAAATTATATAAGATAATAATAATAATAACAAGCTGCCCGAGCAGCTGATGAACTCCTTTTAGTTTTGGACACTGAACGAGGTGACCACAACTCTGTCACCGAGTTAGAACCCGTTCAGCAAAAAAGCTCATATAAAAGCCGCAGAGATCACCTCACTTCTGCGGAAACACAAGGATAAGCCAATGCATGGGGCCTTCTTCAATAACATTGGAGATCTTGGCTTATCAAAGCGCCTGACTTTCGCTTTCCTCAGGTCGAGTGGGCTGAAGTCGGAAACTGAGAGGTTCATCCTCACTTGCCAGGATGGTGTCTTCAACAACTTAGTCTACCGCAGTCGCGTGATGAGTATAGAAGTTCCTGACACAAGGTGCAAGACCTGCCGCGAGGCGTCCGAGACCTCAATGCACTTGCTACCAGCATGTCCAGCATTCGGCCTATATCCATCGACGTAACACGGCCCTACGCTCCGGGGGATGATGAATCTAGCGTCTTTATTGACCTAAAGTGAGAACATACAGAATATACAAAACATATTGAGGTGACTGAGCGGAGTGTCAGCAAAGCTATTTTAAACTCAACCTTCGAGGAACAAAATGAAATTTCAATAAAAAAAAAATTACAGTACATACATACATTTTCGAAAAATGATTATTATTCAGTCACCAAATCTTTTGTGTAAACGCATGAGTCACGGTCAGCATGAGGAAAGTGAACTACTCAAATAAATGATCTTTGAGTCTTTTTTAAAGTTTTTCCACGTGTTAGATCTGATTTCACTGGGCAGGAGTGCGTTGTATGAGAAGCTGCATGTAAAAACAGAAGACCTGTGTTCAGGAATGACCAGCATCGACCTGTTTCTAGCTGTTGATATTTGAGAAATAATTCAACTTTTTCAATAAATAATTTGGCATTACGGTGTTCAAGACTTAGTGGGTGTTTGTGCAGTGTCCTGAGCTTCTCTAGTTCCAGCCAACCTGATTACTCCATGACCAGTAATATATGGTCGTATTTTCGAATGTCACAAAATAAAACGGAGGCAACTGTTTTGGATTCGTTGAAGACGAAGAAAATCAGATTGAAGTGATGCAGGGCCATTAATGTTATTGCAATATGAAACTTTCGAAATGATTAGCGCCTCACATAATCTTAGTTTGAGTTGATTGGTGAGGAAGTCCTGATTTGGAAACAGTTGCCTCAAGTTGCCTCTATCTGTGATGAAATATTAAATATAGACTTCCACAAAAAAAATATTTCCAAAATGTATAGGATGAAATCTGTTTTCGTTTAGTAGTGAGAAGAGCATTGATCGAAAATGTTTTCATTAAAAACTTTGAGAACCTGTTCAGATATTTCATTTATCAAAAAATTAGGCACACATAGTTCCGATTCACCCGGTATCAGATATACAAAATATCGCCAAAACAAAAGAAACTTTTCAACATATATACATCCATAGAATCTCATAATTTTTAAAGTAATTTTCAAACTGAACTTTGAATATGTGAAGCAATATTTTAGATCCCTTTTGATAAAACAACTTTGATTAGACACGGTACTATTCGGTACCATGTACAATACTAAATAATTCCAAAAGTTCAAATGCATTGATATCTAAAACTATCATATGAAATATTTTATGATTTCCTCACTTTTTTTACCTCAAACTCTCAATGGGAGTTCGATGGAAAATATACTGTATAAAATGCAGTTTAGCAAAATTGTTACTGAAAAATTTGTTGCTACCTATTTTTCTCTATCGATAGAGTTTCTCTATAGCAATGGAAACAACCGCCGCCTATGTTTCGACTCCACTGGACCGAGCTGCTTCATCATGAATTCGAAGTACTAAATATCCGATTTCCACTGCTGATTCACCAGAACAAAAGAAAGTTGTGCAACTTCCAACTTGGAAATTATTTCTCGACTACATGCGATGAAAACTTCAACGTTATGTTGAGGATGTGTTGTTCTGTTTGAAACATTACATGTCAAAATAAACCCACACAAGCTTGTTCATCAACTCTGTGGAACCCTCTTAGCATAAATCTCGCAATAATTGTGTAAAAGTTTTTAATGAAATTCGTTTTTATTTTCAGAGATTATGGAGGCTGACTGGTGGGTTGGTTCTCATATTCACTTGGAATGAATGGAATTTCAACCGAATTGAAAATTACATTCATAGGACATCTTTTATCAAGTTTAGTAGTGAGTGAATGAATTGAAGTTGAGAGCATAGCTATACTATTTGTCTAAGATAGAAGGGCAAACATGGAAAAATCGGAAACCTTCAGAAATACGAAATCGGCTGAAGCAGAAAAAAGTTTCCCACTTAAGAGCTCTTTCAAATGACGTTTTAGAATTTAGAAAATTCCAATTGGTTCCAAAGTCACTCGAAAAAAAAAATGGCGGGTGATCACGCTGAGACGATTGTAGATACTAACAATCGAAACATCGCGAAGTAACTTGGTTTGAGATATTTTTAAATTTTTATTTCATTTCTGATTGTTGATTTTTTTAAAATTTTTGGCTTATTTTTATTTTATTGTAATGACATGTCACGTTTTATTGATTAATATAATTGTTATTCCTTTTCGCTATCCATTTTAATTTTTTTATTTTATTTTTTCTCTCAGAAATTTCAAATCAGACAATAGAATTCTGAACAAGTAAAAAAATGAGACGATTACACATTCATTTATTTTTTATCGATACATATTTGAAGTAAATGGTGAAAATAAGTTTGATATTAAATATATTACATATTAACTTGATCGAATGTAATAATTTGTTGTCCCTTGAAAATAATTGATTTATTATGCAGCTGTATTTTTATTTCTTGAAAACTAGTTTGCTTTGCTATAAAGTGGAATCTTATATCTATACAGGGTGTAGCATGAGAGTTTGCTGGCTATGGCTTGTTGGGTCATTTTTGTGTGTGGCTCTCCAGCTTCTTGAAAGAACGTTTCCTTCAAGTGGCCATCGATGGATATCTCTCGAATAATTTTACCATACAAACCTGGTGTTACCCAGGTATCGATATCGTCTTCAACACTCTTTTTATTGTATATCAACGACTTATTGGAGAAAACCAAGGATTCAATATAATGATTTGCTGACGACAGCATTCCATTTGGACTCCAGGACATCGGCTGCGGATGCACATCTTCACCGGCAGCAGGAGGTTGTATATCTTAATGATGATCTAGAGGTGATTCCGAATTGGTGTGAAAGTAACATTGTTCGATTCAAGGCCATAAAAATCCAGGCATCGGTTTTCCCCAAAATGATAAATGTCTACGATCCGGATGTCAGGACGACAATTTAGCTTTATGCTTCGATAAGTTTGTTGGGGGTTGGAATGGAAACCAATATGTTTTGGTACAATCATGTCGCTGGAATTGCAAAGGCTGCTTCTCAAAAGCTTTGTAGTATTATTCTCATGTATAAAGCTCCGCCCATGAGCATACCCTGAAGCTGCTGGATTCCATCCAGAAAAGAGCTATCCGCCTTATTGGAGACACGAACATCACTTGCAACCTTGAGAGTTCGGAATATCGAAGAATGTTTGCAGATTTTTCTCCAACCGAATCGAATTGAATCAAATGTTGCAATGATTCTGCAATATTACCAACTGTTTCATCGATCCCTTCGAATGGGTTTATTCACCACAGATGGCAGCTACCGATTTTGAGTATGATGTTAGGAAAACTAAATAAGTCTGTCTATGCATCACATCTCAAAAAATATTCATTGTTTTATGAATCAGAATAACTTTGGTTTCTATTATTTCGTTAAAGGATTGGCTTATACAGCAAGAAACTAACGAATTCGAAAGAAAAATACATTGATTCATAGAAATGTTTTGCTCTATTATAAGATAAACAATTGAAGTACAAGTAGAAATTGTAGATACATTTCAATGATGACTCTTTCATACTTTCCTCAATAATTAGATACATTTCTAATGAAAATGAAATAATGTAAAACAACAATTCGTTCAGGCCAGATAATCTGATTCACAGCCAGTCTCCAAGTATGCCTACTCATTTTGTGAAAATGAAATAGTCAATTCCTACACATTTTCTGAGAGTTCATAGTGTGGACTGTTTCAGTATGGCCCTATATGTAGGGAATGCTATTTGAAAAAAACTGATAAAAAAGTGATCCTGAGATGTGCTCACCTCTCTATAGAAAAAACGCCGTTCGGTGAACTTATGGATACAAAATGAAAATATATTATTCTTAAGGATATTTGGTTGAATAATTTTTCGTTTCTATTCGATTGAGAAGGAGATATTTGGTGTTGCATGCACCTATTGTTTGAAAAAAGTTAGGATATAACTTCTGAAACACTCTGTATAAACCCAAACATCCCTATATTTTTGAGAAATACTCTGCCCGAGAAATTCAATCGAGTGAAAATGTTTGGAGTATTCTATTTAAAAACATACGTTTGGTCTGTCACACATCTATTGTTCACCCTGTATTTCAGTAATTAATAGTTAAACATAGCTGTCATTAATCTCTATAACCTTCACTGAAATATTTTTTCGTATCTCTACTCACCTATCGTCCATATACCCTGTTTATTTTTCAGAAATAACTCCCATTAATCCTTATATGTGGTTTGTCTCCGAAAAGTTACCTAGTGAATTGAAAAAAAACTAACATCTACAAAATTTTCAAGAGTCTGAAACATTTTTTAGTTCATTCAGATCATTCGATATTTCTTCTCCACATAAGTTTAAGTGATATTTGATTATTTGTTCACATAAATAGCAAATAACTGGGCAAATACATTTCTTTTTACTAAAGAATGCGGTGAACTCCAACAAACAAACTGTTTCATTTTCATCACGACCGTTTGGAGTACCAAATGAATAAAAAGACGTGATTTTCATGTAATTTGATGTTCATTATCTTGAAAGTAGTTGTTTTGGTTGACTTTCAAGTTTGTTTCTGAAACTTCTGTACATGATCTACACATCTTCGTAAATATTTTCATTGAAGCTAATCGCTTTCTTTCTTTCTTCATGTCTTCAGAAGTTTCCAATTTTTTTAATAAGGATGGGGAAGTAGAAGACCAAAAAGTTTCATCCCAAATAATGATCTTTCCTCAAAAATACCATCTTTTCAATTTCAGTTTCAGTCCTATCAGAGTATCTAAGCTTGCAATAGGCGCCTATCTCAGCTGTACGTACTCGTAGGTAAAATATTCAATTTCTTTCTCCTCGACTGAAGCATATATTGATATTATTATGCTGGTTATTTAAATATCATATTGAACAAGTTTGGAATACAACAATTTGGTGTTATTTTCCCTTTAGAGAAGATAGCAAGTTTTGAGGTTTGACCTTTCTACATTTGTATATATTTTTTATGAACTTTCAATTAATAATCGAGTTTTGGTTTCGTGTATTCAGGAAATGAAACACAAATATTTGTCAGATCTTGAATTATGTCTGAATAACAAGGATATGTGACAATTTACAGATTGGTGAAGACAACCTTGTGATTGAATACACGAAGGAAAAATAAGTAACCATTGACCATTCAGTTCTTGCCAACTCTGAGTCCTATTCAATCCAATTGCCCTTTCAAAAAAAACAAGGGAAGTTATCTTATCAAAATAGAAACGGACAGAGTGCACGGCAGATTGGAAGCGCTATTTATGTTAGGCGCACACGAGAAATGACAGGGAAAATGGGGTTTATGTAGAAACGTTAGAACTTTCAGCACCAGAGAGAGAAAGGCACTGTGGGCTTTCTGAAACGACTTTATGGATGGGTGGCTTCTCTCAACAGCTCTCAAGTTCTTTAATTACCCTATTGACTACAACGTGTAGCATGTACAATGCACAACTCACTTGGTTCTGTGATATATAAAAAAGTAATACAACTTATGAAATTATGAAACAACAACAACAAAAATAAATTGGCGCTCCGGAATGACTTGATTGATTTCAGTAGCGCATTTGCTGTTTCAGCTGCAGGAAAACCCGGAAAAACCCGCAGCACTACATCATCTGAAAATCCTAATCTGCAGATGTCGTCTTTTTTAAATAATACAATGTAGGGTATCTCTAGAGGCTCCAATCAATTCAACATATTGCCAGAATATTTAGTGACACGACTATCGTCAAACTCAAACCAGTCCGATTTGTGTTTGACCAGTGCGCAATAATGACCAGATTCAACACCAGAACCACAATGAACAATAACTTCATGAAGATTATAATAGTGGTCTGCTTGAAGTGTTCATCTATTTCGAACCTTCGTTAGAGTTTGGTGCTTTCGTCAGAGTTTGTCATGTTTGAAGATCATCATCATTATTAGATTGACTGGTGCCTCAGCTATAGGTGTTGTCTTATAATAGTCAGTCAGTTTGGGGCACATTTGGCAATACAGTTGATCGTCTCCCTTCGAAAGTTCCATTTTCAGATGATTCAACAATAAGCTTGGCACGGATTGGTTATCAGTCATATTAGGAAACGCTAGTTGAAGTTCCAGAAAGTCACATACGTTTTTGCTACCTCTTGAACATGTACTACAAAGTAAACTAGTGCGGATTCTTCCATCAGAAGATCTACAAACACAAGACAAGATAGACTGTACGGAATCATTCAATCCATAGCGGTCAGGGGTATTGATTCTGCTATTTTCCTGCTCACGAAGAGTATCAAGAACCTCAAGAATTCGGAACAATCCTCTTGTTGTCCTAACGAGTATCTAGTAGACTTCAAAGACACTAGTAGATCGATTGGTGGGGAAGACGATATATTTTTACGAAACTGCAGCTGCATGAACAGGTATTTGAGTTTGGTGAATGAGTAGGAAATATTCTCGTTCTTGTTCATCGTTAAAACCTCGTTCTTGAAATTCTCCGTCATGAACAACACTTGTGGTGAAATGCTATTCATGTAGCAAGTGTTTCCTAAATTATATAATCCAATTTTCCTCGCAAAATTTTCAGAACAACTGCCTACTCATTCGTAAGGAAGAATATGTTTCACNCCACTGATAGGGAACCAAAACAACAAGGATTTTAGCGCATATTTGGTGGGCAAAAATGACCTATGTACATTGACCGCACTGAAAAAGAAGAAGGTGGATCAATCACTTGCGAGTTAACCTTGATAGGAGATTGATGAATATACACATATCCCGACTTGTTCCGAAGAAATTTCAGTTCTGTACTGAAATAATAGCAATGCATGATCTCATCAAAATGATGTGAAGGGGAAATAGTTCCAAGGATCGAAGCAGCATTACCACGTTGAATAGCAATACTAATTCTTTCTATCAAAAAAAAGGTAGAACGTTAATCTTCTGTTGCTTGGCCTCCTTTCGAGTTCATGAACGAATAAGAGGTACTTGGAAATGGAGTTCAATGTGAAAATATTTTCCAATTATTCTAGGAATGAATTGCTGATGAATAATACAGAAAATTCACAGAAAAAATTAATTGTTTTGTTCAATAAAAACTGAAAAGATGAAAATTTTCGAAATTTCTGGAATCATCGAAATCTATTGGTGACACTGTTCTCTCACCAAAACCATCAGCTCATTTTTTTTATAATTATTTAGCTTCAATCACAGAGGGTTATTAGCTGAATGTCATTTACAAATATGTATCATTATCATAATGTTATAATGTCATTTAAATTTTATTTAATACATTTATGTCACTAAGTAAATTCAATAGTTGACTATGGTCCGATTTATCACTTAATATAGTTTTCAAGTCATCTCCTAGATTATGCCGGCGTCTCTCATTTGTGTATAGTGGGCACTCGGTTAAAATATGTACGATAATCAATTCAGTATCACATATATAACACATTGGAACTTGTTCTTCTGAGAGTAGATAACTGTACGTGAGAAATGTGTGTCCAATACGTAAGCGAGATGAGATAGTTTGTGTTCGCCTTTTCTTAGGTGATATTTTCCATGGTAAGACGAATGGTTTGAGTCTGGAAAGTTCGGAATTTGATGTATCCCATTTTTGTTGCCAGTGTAATGTGAGGTTCTTTTTCAGTGCTGGTTTCATGTTTAGTTCATGTTGGTTATTTCATGTGTAGATCCATCACCGCTTGCTGCTTCTCTTGCTAATCTGTCTGCTTTCTCGTTGCCTTCTATTCTGATATGAGATGGGCACCAGAGGAACTGAATATTTGAGTTTTTCTTCTGAGAAATTTCTAATTCGTACTTTATTTCAATCAGGGATGGGTGAGTTGAATATAATTGTGAAAGTGACTGAATAGCGCTTAAAGAGTCTGAGACGATTATTCAATTTGATGTTGGTTTTGTGTTCAAGTGACGTAGGGCTTCGCGAATTGCTATGAACTCAGTAGTAAATATGGTGGTAAAGGGTGGTAGTTGGAATTTAGCGAAAGACTCAGTGGTTGTATTTGCAGCACCTACGCCACTTTCAGAATGGGAAGCGTCAGTGTATATGCACTGAACATTTTCAAATTTTTCGATTGTTTCTAAAAAAAGTATTATGAATAATAATGGATGATTTTCAAATTTCTTCAGATGGCTCAAATTCAGGATATTAGGTGGAATATGTATTGTCCATGGAGAAGGGGTAATTCAGCTCATTCTGTGGATCTCAATTAATGAAATTCGAAAGTGGCTTCCAAAAAAATACTGGTATGCTCCAACAAGTGTTGCGCAACTCCAATAACATGATGACAGAAAAATAATAGTCTTAGACTCATGAAATAATTTGTGAGTATTGCAACAACAAGAAACGTGCGTCAAACTAAGAAGACTATAAAACACATTCAATTTCGTTGTCTAGAGAAGTTTGGTGTAACATCCTTTTGAAATTGTCGAATCCGATACATGAAAAAATGCTTTCAGAAACATTCCAAAGGGACGGTTTTTCACTTTGTTACGTACTAATTGAAAGTAGAAACAAAGAAAATATTAGGTATTGTTGAGTTTTAGGTCGAACACAGGATTATTCAACAGTAAACAACTTTAATGAAAATGAATATACAAATCTCAGAAAAATTGATTCAACTTAACTTGACAGTGACAACTCTATCAACAACTTTTTTTTATCAATAAAACAAAACCTAATACATGGTGATGTAGATTGAATTCTTGTTCATTCCTCAACACTTCCCCTTGAACTGAATTATTCATCTGCAACACCCAGTGTATCCAAATATTCAAACTGACATTTTGGTAATGGTTTTGTCATTATATCGGCTACCTGAGCTGCGCTTGGGATCTTTTCGATTTCAAATACACCTTCCGGCATACTTTTCTCCCAGGTTTGATTTTCTTCTAAAGAATTCATTACTTCATCCATGGCAATTTTCCATAATGATGCAAAATCTGATTTCAATGCTTGATCATAGTTTCCTGGAACATCGTAAGCCTACGAAATCATATCGTAAGCATCAAAATAATTTGGTTCTGATAGTTTTGATCTGTCTCTCAATCCTTCTCGTTTGGAATTTTCTCTCAATTGCTGACAAATCTGTTCGTCACCTACAGGTGATATATCACTTGACTCTCTTAGCTCTTCCGTACTACTTTGTGCTTCAGTATCAGTGATATATTTCTTTTTAAATTGAATTTCTGTTTGCTGATCGACAACTTCATAATCTGGTTGACTTTTCAGATGACAGATTTCAATTTTCTCATTTTTAAAAATGACATCTCTACTCAAGATAACGTCATTCTTTTCTGGGACCCAGATTCGATAACCATCCTTATTACCAATATATCCCACTAAAGATCCTTTCATGCTTTTCTTAGCAAATTTTCCTCTCTTTTCCTTGGGTATGTGGACAAAACAATCAGTCCCAAAGACCTTGAGATGTTCTACATAACTGTCTTTTCCTGTCCACAACTCAATCGGGGATTTTCCATCAATGGAGGTAGGTCCACTTCTGTTCAATATATACACAGCTCTATTGATTGATTCTGCCCACATATCCTTTGAAAGATTCTTAGCATGTAGCATGGTTCTGGCAGATTCCACTATTGTGCGATTTTCACGTTCTGCGCCTCCATTTTGCTCT
>WOGL01001880.1:0-10658 GCA_015342145.1 Leptinotarsa rubiginosa | reverse complement strand
TAGAAATAAAAATAAAAATTAAAAGATTCCAAACCAAGTTATGTCACGACGTTTCGATTGTTAGTATCCACAATCGTCTTCGGGTGATAACAAACAGAGAGATAAATGTTACGTTTTTATCCGTAGGTTGACCAATAATTGACTACACTGAATAATCAAACAACTTTATTTCACTTTAAATACAAGTACTTCAACTAAAACTTCAACTATTATTGTCTATCGCCTTACTAGATCGCTTCTCGTACCTCACTCTAACTTACACTTGACTGTGTCGATATGCTCGTACATTCGCGCGCTCTTAGCTACGTCACGATTGGTTTATGGCTACCAATGGCGGCGTGCGTTATTTTCTTTAGGGCATGATTGACAATATATTCTGAGATTTTATTTCGAAATATTTATTTTCTAGTACGTATGTACTCCTCTCCTCGATACAATCTTCAGACATGCTTTGATTCCGGTTCAGTAATGGTTTTTAGGAGAAAACTTCGCCAGAATAGGGATATTAGCATTCGTGATATAGAATACGGAATTTGACAAAGTATATTATAGTCAAGTGCGAGTAATTCAAATTTTAGTTTCTGGTAGTACTACATATTTATTTTCAGTAAGAAATGTTGATGTACCATTCTAAATGAAAGTGGTCAGATGGGAAGGTGAGAGTTTTTATGAAAATAATTTTCAAGGCAAATGAATTGAATGTGCATATTCCTCTTCAGATGCACATTTAGGAATGCACCCTTGAAGATGTTTTTCAAATGATATTAAACTGGAGTGCTAATTGACTTGAATCGTAGTTGTTTTCTTTCAGCAAAATGGTAGGTGATATGTTTTGTCAACATTAATTGTGAGTAATTCATTAGTCAACAATTTCTGGACTATGATACGACTGATACGACTATGTCTCTAATTTCATTTCACAAATTACGTTTATACAAAATCGTCAGTAAAACGTAAGATATCTCCAAAGAGGCTTCAATGCAAACATTCTATTCACGTAATTTTTGATCAGCAGGGGACCCAGAACTGTGTCCTGGGGTACTTACTCTATATTAAATAGTTTTGAACGTGAAATCTATCTTCACGAGTTTTTTTCAAACTGTGAAATGGAAATACATATCATATCCAGTAAATTGGGTTTCATAAAAGTAATGAACAAGTTTCAACACCTAAACTACACTCACATATCTGAACTACAGTGCTACATCACGTTTCATCACGCCAACTTGGTTGGCGAAACGCTCGTCGAGAAGAATGTTGCAGTTCTGGAATGTGAAAGCCATTTTTATGGATTCCTTCTGAACTCGAGTTTCTAGCTGAATAAACGCATTGCAATTGTTTCAATGGCTTCTCGATATTAACATTGTAATTTGAACAAATTTCAGTAAATGTTCACTTGGCTTTTTACATACTTTTTGTAGTAGTTAGTACAATTTTTTTCAAAGATTTCGCAGTATTTATACCTACGTTGTTTTTTTAAACACTAGAATGTAATTTCCAATTGAATTCGTGCTTATAATTTTTTTGTTCGTTTTCTTTGTCATAACTTTATTTGCAATCCTTCCGATAAAAGTGTCCGCTCTCTTCTAACTGTTTATTCTTCAAAAAGACTTTACAAAGCCATTGTCTTGCAGAATTCTCGACAATTATAGAGAAAAATGTCACATAGTTGACTCAAATTATTATAATTACAAAAACAATGAGGCAATAAGATTAGTATCTGTCATGGGATGGGATCGACGGAAAATAATTTTCTGATGCATCACAATGAATGATTGGATCTATTAAAATATTAACGGCGAAAAATAACCGTGTGATGTTATTAAAATTTAAGTTCTCGTATATGGGATGCAATGTCTTACACATGAAATTATCCGTCAATTATTTATACAGTTTATTTATACAGTTTTTATGTTATCAGGTAGATTATCACATTAAAGTGCCTACTCACGAGGTGAATATTCTTGCTTGTTAGTTGGCATCCAGAAAGACTCTAGACATGTCAAGTACCTAATATGCAACACCACTTTCTGTTTTGTTAATTCATTTTGTAAAAAAAACTGTCTCCACAAGTTTCAATATATTATTATGAGACATATTTTGAACTTATTGGGGTTCATTCTCATCTGAAAATTCCTACAAATTTCCACCTGAAATCATTGACCCTCTCAGATATGAATAGAGAGTTTTAGAGTTGGCAAATGGTTCTTTTTTAATGAATATTCAATCGTTGGTTAAAATATTCTAAATGAATTGGTAGCACATTCTTTCTTACCATTTTTTCTTCCCATCATTCTATTTCTTCTTTCAATAATTTTTTCTCTCCTACTGAGGTTGGAACTAAGATCAACGATACCCTTACATTTCATTTGTAGTTCTAGTTCAAAATTTCCTCATCGATTTATTTAATGTAAGTATGAAACTACAAATTAATTATTGTTATTATTATTATTTTACCTGAAAAGAATTGCTGCTCAGACTTATACTCTGACCCATTCGGTGGGCTTTCCACTATCACACCCTGCAACCATGGAGTAAGTGATCTTTGGGTCTGAGAATTATATGTCCTGAGAAGATGTAACAAACCAAAAATGACAACTTTCTGCATTTATCCGTCTGATATTTTTGCCGTTTTGAGACAAGCTGCTATGAGGTTATGATAGGATGAGAAAGTTTAGGAAATGTTAAAAGTAGAGAATAGTGAATGCATAATTCCACCAAGTACTCCTATGAACAGAACAACTCTTGGTCTGGCAAAGTAGATCTAGATATTTCACAAGATTTCCCTCCTCGTTTATGATAATATTCACTTCATCAGGAGCTGAAAATTCCACGACTAAAGTCTCACTTCGACAGACGTTTAGGACATCAGGCTTACTAGCTCAAAACTGTCTTACTAGCTCAAATCTGCCTAACGTTGGGAATAGTTGATCCCAATCAGCGTTGAGTTGGTGGCTATAGGCTGATGCCACATATGTGGAACATGCTGACAGCAAATGTTACTCGTCCTTTCGATACGACTAAGATGTGGAACATATCATCTTGGCACACTAATCGATATCTCAACAAGAACTCAAACCATCATAGAGGGCATGAGGACAGTTGTTGATCGTGTCACCAGCATTCGTGAAACAAATCTTCTTGAAGAAGAACTTCGTCATCTAGACCAAGCTCTACAGAACGATGATTCTACAGCGCAAGTTATCAAATGTGCTCTACATCCTACAAGAAAAAATAAACCCACTTCGACCATGAAACAGCCGCCAGTCTATTGACCTTTCATAAAAAAAGTCACGGGTCGCCTTAGAATACTCTTCAAACGTCACAACATCAAGTCCATTCACAAACCAAGTAATCAACACTATCAAATCGGCCAAGGACAAAAAAGGGCTTTTGACTTCCGTCGAACTTTACAGAATTCCCTGTTCCTGTGGCTCAGTTTACATCGGAACTACCAAACTCAGCATCATCACAAGGATACAAGAATACGAGCATAGCTGCCGTCTCATGCAAGCGGAGAAATTCGCAATTGCTATGAAATATGAAGAAATTACCAAGCACGACTTCATAGGGAGGTCATTGAGATCTATAAGCATCACAACATTTTCAACCGAAAAGAAGAAGGTATACGGAACAACATGATGTGGTGTCCAATACTGAAGAAGGCCAGAAATGGACCAGAATACAACTCCGATCGACATCCCACCAGTAGTATACCTGAAAACCTGTCAACCAGTGTGGACCAATCAGAACGATCCAGAAAAAGTACGGACCTATCAGGTCTAAGCATTTGCATGGGCACTCTGTCATCGCCCCTCCACTATCCCCATCATAAACCCCACCATCCTCTGAAATTATAAATACGAGCGAACACGTAGCTCGCCAGTCAGTTGGTGCTGATACTTCGTGTTATAAACTTTGTCTTCGCAGTAAACGCCATCACAAATAATGCTGTTTGCCGCAGTAGCAGACGAATCGTTTGGTACTTCAGATTTCAATCGATCACGGCTATGTTATTTATCATTGTGTCCTACTTAAAACTTTGTTACATCTTCCAGTATTTGCAAAATTGCTACAATCTATAATAATTCAAATGCAAGTTTGTATCAACAAAACATATAATTCTAAATAAACACTTTCAAAGCAATAACAGAAAGAAGTAAAACATACACAGTACTCGTTACACTGTAAACTCTCTCAGCAGACGAAATCGTCATTGATAAATCTTTACATTGTTGTTCGTAGAAATTGTTGATAACATTATAACTATTTTTAGCCAACAAGCAAATTTGGTATCCTCCGCTCTTGATTTCTTTTCTGAAATTCTTATTGGAGTCTATCTCCAAAGATCTCTTGAAATATGGTATAGTAGCCTTGAACACTAGATTTTGGGCATTCATCATATCCCTGATGATGACTTCCGTATCTGCTATGTCAGATTCTTTCATAACGCGCCATTTGACCTT
The DNA here is from genome assembly GCA_015342145.1 of Leptinotarsa rubiginosa. Lineage (NCBI taxonomy): Eukaryota > Metazoa > Arthropoda > Insecta > Coleoptera > Chrysomelidae > Leptinotarsa > Leptinotarsa rubiginosa. The sequence continues at coordinate 6,192 of WOGL01001880.1, read as the reverse complement.
ATACACACCTTTTCTCCTGAAAACAAAAAATAGTTGTCATTCAACTTTCATATAAGGCTATTTTAATCATATAATAAAATATGTAATGAACATAATATGGATATAATCATACTTTCTATCCTATATACAGGTATTTTTCCACCATCTACAGGATATCTGTTATAAAGAGTGTTTTATTGAGGAATCACAAAGTTAGAAACCTCAAAAAACTCAGTTTATCTTCCTCATATAAAACTGAAAAAAAAAGTGGAAGTTGGCAACCATGCAGGACGGAGTCACCTGTTACAAGCTTGAGCATTTGTCGACAAATGACATTTGTCAACAGTGAAACTAAAATTAGGAGCCTTAGTACAGACTCAAAACTGTCAAGCTACGTTACTTATTAACTAGTTGAAATCAGAGCCCAATAACAAAGCATTCGTGATACAGTAGTATTCCGGCCTGCCAAGGTCTTACCAGTGGTGCTAGGCTGATCCACGAATGCGTTGCTGGACTCAACTGTCCTTAGAAGACAATCCTGAGTTGTAGAGGAAATAACATTTCCACTTATGTCGGGTCGAAATAGCGATGTCTGATGTTGCATTACGAATACTTCATTATTAGGCTCTGGTTTCAAATGGTTGCGTTGCAGTGAAAGCTACAGGGAAAGACAGAGGACGAATTTTGTTCGGCGATCGATGTCGAAGCTCGGCTTGGGAGCTTCGTTTATCTTTTGATATTTGTAGATTGAATCTTCCGTCGATCTTATAGATGGGTCTATGTGAAAAGAGATGTGACCACCTCTAGTTATACTTAACTCACTTATAGTTATCATACGAATGTGTGGAGGTCTTTTGGAGGATTTGACTTTCATTGTAAATTGTACTTTTCGTTCAGTTCATTATTATCAATAGTAATTAGAGCAACTCTGATCATGATAAATTGATTAAGGCTTTCGCGGCCAAGATTTTCAATGTTATGATCTTCGTTCGGGTTTGAAGGCCGTCGTGGTTTGGAACTGTATCCTAACCGGAACACCTGCAAGAAGAATTGGAATATCTTCAAGTGGCTTTGAGATCGAATGAATACAGTGTAATCGAGATCAACAAGGTCATGAGACTGAAGACGTCTACAAGTCAAAATAGGGAGGAAACATAAACAGTTGCACGTGCGTTTCTACCGTACATCCCTAGGGTTACAGATAGAATCGGAAAAATTCTAAGGAAGCATAACATAAAAACAGTGTTCAAGCCCACCAGGAAAATACAGCAAAGCCTGAGACCTGCGAAAGACAAAAGAGATCCACTATCAGCTGTATACCATGCACCACACCACTACCATCACTATACCGTATACTATGCACCTGCGGAAAAGTTAATATCGGTACCATCAAAAGGAATGAACATCGGGGAAACTGTAGATTAGGTCAAATGAAAAAATCAGCAGTAGCGGAATACGCGTTCAGTGAAGGAGATCATACGATACTGTTTGAGGATGCGAAACTATTTGCACCCGATCATGGATACCACAGTCAGCTTGTACGGGAAGCCATAGAAATCCACAAACACACAGAAAACTACAACAGAAAAGAGGAGGCGATAACGCTCAACTGGATTTGGAATCCCATACTAAAAGATGCTAAGGTGGCAGCAGTGCAACGCAATGTAACAGGTAATAACACTTCGTCCAAAGATTCTAAGGTGGCAGCAGTGCAACGCAATATAACAGGTAATAACACTTCGTCCAAAGATGCTAAGGTGGCAGTAGTGCAACGCAATGTAACAGGTAATAACACTTCGACCAATAACAACGCACCAAGTAGAAAGGCTACCTGTGTCAACATAAATACAGTTTACGAACTAGAAATCACGAGTCATCGGTGAACCATCAGGATGAAGAGACCTCTGAAGAAGCCAGCTACTCGTGCTGGATACAGTTCCAAACCACGACGGCCTTCATACCCGAACGAAGATCGTAATACTGAACAAATAAGAAACTCGCGTTCCCTGGGCTTCAGCATGTATTTTTTCTGCACGGCCCTGACCGAGGAATCGTCGTACCTCAAACAACAGTTGTAATTGACGTGGAAGGCATTGGTTACGAAGTGTCTCATGTTGGCCTCTTTGCCGTCGCGGTACACGACGGGAATAGCTTGTACTGCTTCTTTTCTGGAGACTGTGTTATCGAAGAAACCAGTTCAATTCAAGTCAAATTCCAAAGCCTTGATAATTTTCGAATACAATATGTGGATAACGGGAGGTTCGCAGAGCATTACTTGCTCCCATGCTTCGACCTAGCCATTAGTTTTCGACGTAATTATTCCCCCCAAACTGTTTCTGAAGAGGAGGCCTCTTTCACACGGGGAGTTTCACGTCTCGCGCTCCCGAGGGAAAGGAAGGCTCTTAGCGCCAAAATGCACTGAGCTTCCAGACTAAGAGCGGGAGCCACCACGTCTCGGGAGGCAAGAGCTCTCACGTTTTCTCTTCAAAATGCAAAAGGATGAGTGGGGGCTCCCATAAGAGGAGTAAAACTGTTCTCTCTCTCTTCCCTTGTTGACGCTCCACACTAGTTATCATGGCAGATCGATATGGAGCTATTCTGTATCTATAGAGTAGGGAGAATGAGTGTAAGCCCACAGCACTTTGGCCACATATGACCCATTGTACATCCTCCAGAGGAGTTGTCCTCCTAGGACATCGTCCATTCTGTCCTTTCCAGGAAGGTGGACAGGTCACTTGGAGACATCTCCTTTATATCGAAAGGTGTAGACCAAGACTCGTCGAACACACACTCTCTTATTGACGATAACTTCGGGCACTCGCATAGGACATGCCTCATATTCATGTTCACACATCCTGGATAGAGGTGTGTCCACTAACGCCAGATATTTTTTCGGTCGCCCAGGGTGACCCTGGCAAGATTGCATCTTTTGATTGCATCCCATCACTTTAGGTATTGAGCATGGGTGTAACGTTTGGCTAGTTTCGCAATTGTCGAAGTCATTAGGCCGTAGGTGCCNCTTCCTTGGCTAAAGAGTCGGCAATGCGATTACCTTTACTCCTGTCGTGCCCTTCAACCCACCTCATGATGATTTTATTATCGAGGCTTTGGCTAAATCTTGGTGGTACTCTAGTATTAGCCCTGAGGTAACACGTTGTCTGTTCAAGGCTAATAGGGCTTGACTGCTGTCAGTGCAGATTGTTATGTTTTTGCTATGTGGAGACTATTAATCAGTGCTGTCTGAAACCGACCTGCTCTTTGGAATGGAAGTCACCGCATGTATGAGGACCGAAATGAGCTGAATACTATTCTTCACCATGCCTGGGAGCTCATCAAATGAAGCAGACGACATTCGAAAATAATTGAAGAACTTTCTCTCACCTCGTCTAAGTTATGGGTAAAGCATGGCAAAAACTCCTGCTTCATGTTTCATGTATCCAAAACATTCTTGATCATTGGCGTTTCTGTCGTTGAAGTTTGTGCCGACGGTAGCGATGGGATAAGGCAACAGTTCGCTTGCTATCCATTCTAGGACTGAGCTCAAGCAGCCAAGAACTAAACTGGCTTCCGGTGTGAATGGGCAGTTGGTAGGAGTGATAAACTCTCTCGTATAGGAGCAAGAGACGCAGAGCTCCCCGTGTGACAGTCCTGACAGTCTTATCTTCCCCAATGTTGAGAGGCAGCGTGAGGAAGGCTGGATATTCTCAGTAATGTGATAACCAGCACGATGTATGCTCGACTTTATTTGCCCCTCTAAGATGTCGTTCATCGGGGTACTGGCAAAATTGGTCCTCCAACCTGTCAGTATGCAATGCAACATTTCATAAACCCACGTCGGCCCGAATGAGGTGCCTGTGTTGATGATCATTGCATGGTCGTTTTTGGAATTTTTACCGACTCTCCTGTCTTTCGTCCTAGTGTTGGGAAGTGCCTCACAAAACGACACATTCCAACTATAACTGGGATGGACTTCCTTCTCTCTTTCCAAGAGATGTTTTTGCTCAGGCTGTTAGGCATGTTATAAAGTGGTGGATATGCGATCAGTGTTAAAACATACTTATGACCTACAACTATTATTACAGCTGACAATGTCAGGGGAACCAAAATTGCATACGGTCATAATAATAATTGGTCACAGTATCGTTCTTCAATAACATCTATCAATGTTTGTGAAGCGCTGACAAAATCGCGATTGCTCATAAAACTATTAACAATGTTCAACGCAGTGAAACAGGCCGTATGCCAGCTCCTCTATCAATCTAAACTAATGTGAAGATTAATCCAATCACGAAATATAAGTAAGCAGGAGTCGCAGTGAAGATTGCTGACGAAATATTTTTTTGTTTTCTCCATTGTGATGCACTGTTTGAAACCTTTGAAGAGGAAGAAGAGGAAGATTTTATACTGTATGTTGGTTAAAAATAACCTGAAATTTCAAACAAAAAATAGCCTGGCTTCGTGATACACCTGAAAATACTAATTAGAACATTACTGTTCTTCGACTAATAGGTAATTACATATATTCCAACAACTCCAAATGTAAAAAAGGTATTGCCATATACCGTGTAATTCAAACTCATGGGAAAAGCAGTCACGCCATATCAAATGGTGGTATTTGAAGAAATATATACGAGAAACGTAATATACTTTTTCCTCTTATATCGCGTGAGAAAAGGGTCGCCGGTTGTCTCCATCCAAATGTGTTTTAGATTAGTCACTGTAATTTCTTTCTGGTATTTACGTCAACAAGGCCCCAAAAAGAAAACATGCCACTTGCATCTTTTTCAGTCGCTCAAAAACAAACGAATATTCATTCTGTGAGATAAACGGAGTACACTGGAAAGAACAGTGAAGTAGATGACTTTAAAAATAATTTCCTTGGGTTGTATTTGAAGCAGAATTCAGTAAAAAATATTAGCAACGTATTGTTCTTATTTTCAAACTGAACATGTCACAGAGTGTAAGTAATGGTTTAAAATAAACTCTTATGCAACTAACGATGATTTATTATTTGTTTGCAAAACGCTATTAATTTATTTATAGACTGCTAGTGAATAAATCCTGACAGTGAAAGAAATAATTCTGGGAACACACTTCCATAACAATTTAGTCGTTAGACAGACGTGAAACATGATCTTATCGTATATTATTGTAAAAAAAGGTAACCAATACTTGTTCTGCATTGTCAAGTTTGAATAAGCTTGAAGCTGGATTACACGCGTTACAGCAAAGGGAGAGTTAATATGCTATTAACTCAGAGAAACTTGATATTTGCTCGCACTTGGAATGTTTATTCAAGATATTTTTCAGATTTGTAGGGATTACACCATACACTTGTTTGTCCATTCGCGCGCTTCGCCTACTTTACGGTCGCCATAATAGTCTTACCGAGAGGACTATCCGCAATGTGGTGGATAAATTTGAGTCCATCGTTTCAGTAAAAGATCGACCAGAACCCATACGTCGACGAAACGCAATATCTGCCAAAAACATCGCCGCTGTCTGTGAAAGTGTGCAGGAGAATTCGAGGCAGCCGATTTCGCGTCGCTCGTAGACCACAACTTGGTGAATTTTGCGTTGTATCTTGTTGACGTGAACAAAATTATCGAATTTGGAACGATGCAAACCTACATGAGATCCAAGAGCGTTTGATGCATCCCGAAAAGTCACTGTTTGGTGTGGATTTTGGGCTGGCAGCGTCATCGGTACATATTCCTTTGAGAACGACATTGGCCAGGTCATCAAAGGCGAGCACTATACGTTGATGATTTTCAACTTCTTCTGACCTGAATTGGATGACCTGGATACCAACGACATGTAGTTTCAACAGGACGAGGCTACGTGCCACACAGCTCATACTACATTGGATATTCTGCACGAGCGATTTGAGGACATGGTCACTTCACGTGGAGGTGATGTGAAGTGGCCATCAGGATCGTACGATTTGACCCCGTTAGACTTTTTCTTGTGTGGTTTTCTTTTAAGTCGCAGATGTTTGCGAATAAGCCACAAACCACAGCGGTCCTCAAAGCCAACATAACCTATACCATTCGTCAAATTCAGCCTGATTTGTGCGGCAGAGTCATGGAATCGGATGCTCTGCATTTAGAGAAGCCGTGGCAGACATTTTAACGATGTTACATCCCACATATAATGTCTTCAAAAGAATGGAAAATTTCGATGATATCTTACCCACACTTTGTTTTATTCGAA
>WOGL01001879.1:0-10658 GCA_015342145.1 Leptinotarsa rubiginosa | reverse complement strand
TTCGGTACTACGTATACAACGCGGTACTTACTGATATAGCGGAGTTTTATCCAATTATAATACTTACCCATGAAAATATTTTTCAACTGTGCAAGTCCCCAGTCTTGTAAAATCTGTTCCATTATGGTATATACAAAATAATCGGAAAGAAATTGCACTGCCTACAGACACATAAAACACTTCCTCCTCAACGCAACACACCAACATCACTTTCCAACACATACTGGCGCGTACGCGATGCTTACAACGGAATTCCCCGCTCCCCTCTCACTTAAGAGGGTCATAGAAAGACCAGAGCACCACAGTTTTTTCAAACTGAAATTCCTGTTATTTTCAGTCGATCATAATATAGTTTTGTATGTAGATTCACAAAACTCTTGTTATAAACGAATTGAGTTATTTGAAGGGATACAGTATTAAATTCAAACAAACACTATGTGTTCAGATCAAGTTGATATTGCTCTCCATTTGAAACAGTTTATTTTTCCCTTCGAATAGGTGGTGGATTTTGAGATGATATTATATTTTCTTGATTCAAAATAGTTAATTTTCGCAATGGTATAATCAAACGAATGATGTTGTAGAAAGGCCAAGAAATTTGATTTCTTTGTTGAAAAGAGTGTGATTTTCTGATGGAACATGGCGATGCTGGCATAAAGTAATAGTTTTTCCAATGGAAATAAAAAATTCAAAGCAACCTATGATCTTCTTTTAAAGAAATACTTTTTACTGTGTGACTTCAAACGTAGAGACACCGATGATGCAGAATGCAGTGAACAACCAAATGTGGCAGTAACACCAGAAAACAAAAGAAAATCACGAAATAGTTTTGGAAGATCAAAATTTGAAGTTGCGTGAGTTAGCTAACATTGTAAAAATATTGAAAGGACATGTTGGCTTCATATTGCATGAGCATTTGACTATGGAAAAGCTCTGTTCGTAGTAGGTGCCGGGTGAGCTGACTGTTGACCAAAAACAAGAACGTCTTGATGATTCTGAGTAGTGTTTGGCCATGTTCAAACATAACAAAGCAAAATTTTTTGTCGATATGTGAATGGATGAAACACGAATCCATCACTTCATTCCGGAATCAAAACGATCGTCATCTGAGTGCAGAACAACCAGTGAACCCCATCCACAGCGTCCGAAAGCACAACAATCGACTGGAAAGGTTATGGCCTTGGAATTTTGGAATGTGCGTGGTGTAATATTCATTCACTATGTTGGGAAGGAAAATACTCTATCAACAGTGAATATTATAAAGCGTTGTTGGAGCGTTTTGAAGGCCAAAATTGCGAAGACGCAACAAAAACATCAACGTTTCATCAAGACAACGCACCGAGTCACAAGTCAATCAGAACAGTGGCAAAACTACATGAATTGAACTTCGAATTGCTCCAACATCCACCGTATTCGCCAGATTCAGCTCCTAGTGACTACTGGGTGTTTGCAGACCTCAAAAAAATGCTCATCATGAGAAATTCCGCTCGAATGAAGAGGTTTATTGCTGAAACAGAGTTTTATTTTGAGGCAAAAGATAAATCGTTCTACAAAAGTAGTATTGAAGTGTTAGGGAAGCACTGAAATGATTGTCTGGCTCTTGATAAAAATTGGGTTGATGAATAATGCCAATTTTGAACAAAAATAACGCATTTTTTTTCTTAGGCCCGGGACTTTCAGCCAAAATAAGGTGAAAAAATAAATATTTCAACTCAAATAAATTACAGTGTATTTGAGACATAAAAATTTGGAAATTCTGAATTTTTTTTTAAAGAAAAATAAAAAACCACAAACTTGGTTATTTGAATTTTTCACATGAATTTTGTGGTTACGTGAAAAAATTGTGAATACAAAATTTGTAGATATTTTTATTACTTCCAACTTTGCCATTAAACTTTCCCATAGGACTTGTATTTTTGCCGGAAATCGAGATAAACCATTTTTTACCCTTACAAACTCACCCCCTTCCACTTTCCGAACTCAGATCTCCCGTAATTTATTTTTTCATTCATTTTCATAATATTTTCCTCCTTTTCTAATGGGTTTCATTCTACAATATTTTTTTTCACTTTTTACCAGTTTTGAAGGCATCAACTCTGGTCTAGACCACGGTCGATAATTCTTGAAACCAAAAAAATTACAGTAGGATGAAACTCATTGAAAGAGGAGGGAAATATGATTAAAATGAAAGGAGGAGGGGGTGAAAAATGGTTTATCTCGATTTCCAGCAAAACTACAAGTCCTATAGAAAAAAGTTTAAAGGCCAAGTTGTAGGTAATAAAAAAATCTATAACTTTTGTATTCACAATTTTTTAGAAATATGTGTGAAAAATTGAAGTAACTAATTGTTTGGTTTTTCATTTTAATTTTTTTCAAAAAAAAAAATTTTTCTACGAAATTTGGTGAAAACTTACCTTTTTTAATGAGAGTACATGCTGAAAATCAACTCAAGTATCTAGGAGTAGCAATTGATGCACATATGCGAAATCACATAAAACATATTACCAATCTTGTTGTTTTGAATCAGTGCCCAAAATAATTTATAGCTCACACTTTTGAAATAATCACAATTGACTAAATTCATAAGTCACTACTCATAGGCCAATCATTAATTTGCCAAATATCCAATTAATTTTTAATAATCAACGATAAAAATAAAAACAACAATAAAAAAATTAATTGGCGCTCCGGGGCGACTTATTTGATTCCAGTGGCGCATTTGCTTTTTCAGCTGCAGGAAAACCCGGAAAAACCTGCAGCACCACATCATCTGAAGATTTTGAACTACCAATATCCTCTCTCTTATAAAACAAAATGTAGGGTGTCTCCAGAGGCTCCAATAGATTCAGTGCATCGCCAGAACACTTCGTGATATGACTATCGTCAAACTTAAACCAGTCCGATTCGTCTTTGACCAAGGCGTAATAATGACCAAAAATAACGCATTCATACGAAATGAATGTTGACTCCAAAATAGTGACAAGATATATATTTGCCAAATTATGACTCATCCACAGATGTATTCCAACTTTTTCAATGGCGAGTGTGCATTGAGATGTTCGTACTTCAAAATACGTTCTAAAACGTCAAACTCAATAATTGAACAGACAATTCCACTACCCACTAAAAATAAATATTTTTCAGAAGTTCGTCACTTGAACTCAAATATCTTGATATGACGAACTTGTGCAGCTTCTTGGAGTAGTGGTTGAAACTCTGGTCTAGTATGCCACACGTCCTGGTTTCAATCTCTGATCAAGTCAGATCTCGGAAAAAAATTTACCACTCAATTTTCCAACTATCTGAAATTGAATAAAATACCAAAAATAATTAAAAGTTTCGAATGCTTCTTTTCAGTTACTTTCTGTTATGACATTGAATGGTATGACTCTGACCACAACTGAATTTCATTTTGAACTATTTCCGTTCTGAGTCATAAAAAAAGTATAGTATTTTACTAAAAGAAAATGGCCAGTACTCGCTCGAATGATCTACGACAAACTTCTATCTCATGAGTGATCTTTACTATTTTTGACGATTTTACGTTGCACGTTGTCCAAATTGTTCACAGTATAGACAAGTAGTACGAAGTAAAAATGTACATTGCAAATCAATATAATTTGAATTCAACATGGTTAGATTAATACTGGCAAAGATGTGAAACAAATACGGAAGATATTTTTGTTGATGTATAGTTTTCATTACCTACTAGTTTTCCTCAAAGATAACATGGATTATTACATTGGCACTATTGCTTTTTGTGAGATGATAATCCCCAGCTTGAGAATTTCTGGATGACAGATGAACTCTGCGAAAAAAATAGGAAAAATGCATCCACAAGTGCTTGAGGGTTGTCTTATTCCATATTTTTGTAAAATAACATTGGATATTTGAAATTCGATTTTTTTGAGGATATTCAACTCAAAATTGGTCTAATTTTATGTTATTTATGTCATGTATTATGTCGAAATCCCAAAAGTATATTTTACACTGATTCAATTTCAACTAGGTAACCATATTGCAAAAGCAGAGGACGGTACACTGTGTTTGTATAATAGAGAAATGTGAATTCGACGGAAAATAAAGAATAGTTTTAAATTCTCCTCAGTGTTTTTTCAAGAAAGTAATAAGAAAAATTAACCAGTATTTAGTCCAGAAGAATTATAAATCTGTTTAAAAACTGTTTTCCAGTTAACTAGCTGTCGCACCCCTACGAACGACAACCCTCAAAAGTCGGAACTTGTGCGAGCTAAGGATTAACGAGGTCTTGCCTTTTAACGTGTGATTCCTAACACGGGTTGGATGATAGCAAGTAAAAATCGATCGTTCAGACTAGGGCTTGAACCACCGACCAACACGGCAGTCAATTCGAGTGAATGAGCAAAGCACCCACGTCAAACCGCCTTGCTACCGACCGATAAATATTCAGATTATTCAATCATTCATACGAAATGAATGTTGACTCCAAAATAGTGACAAGATATAATATAAATAATAGTAATAATAATAATCGATTTTATTCAATATTTAATATTATATAATAGGCGAAGTTTAGCTATTAGCTACTCTAACACTAAACCTGATATGAATTATAAACAAAAAAATTAAAAATAACTGAACAAAATAAAAATAGATTGTATGATGAAACAAATTGTTAGGAATATACAACAAAATCATAGTTTAATGTATACATTCAATTCTTCTGATCACATATTGAATTTTGCTTTCAGTTTCTTTCTGAATGTGGATTTCGAGAATTGCATGAGATCCTTAGTAATCGTATTATGAAAAAATACAGCAAGGAAGAAAAATAATTTTCTAAGCATGGCTGACGAATGACGAGGGATGTGTAAGTTTTCGTTAGTTCGAAGGTTGAGAGGATTGAGCTCTGACCTCTTAGTCAATTTATTGAATAGAGAAACAGGTATTTTAGATTTCAGTACTGAATATTGCAATAGTTATATTCCCTAATTTCCAATCGATCAATGAGAATGACGTATGATACTGTCCATATAAAATGGTTGGTGGAGAATGCTAAAATTATATTTATTAATAATTCAGTAAAAGTTAACTCTAGAAAATGTATTGAATTGTTCCAACTGAAATTTAAAATAAACATGATTTTGCAATTTTCCACGAACCATCTTATACGGTCATTATCATACATCCCTATCATACATACCAACATCGCACGTTTTTCGAAAAAGAAAGATTTGAACGGGGCTCACAGAACCGATAATGATTTGATAATTGAAACAATGAAAACAAATCTTTGGTATCGGGTAGATCAGGAGTATATAAGTTAACTTGTGGTTCTTGTCCATAACTTCATATTGGACAAACGAGGAGAACCTTTGTCCAGAGAAAAATAAAGATTATGCATAATTTTTCGAATGTAAAGATGAATTTCACATTTCTAAACCATCAATTTAGCAGAGGGGCATTCGTTCCACCACGACTATAAGGTGTTACATTTAGAAGAAGTTTTGAAACTCAATCTTTCAGAATATTTGGAAGTTATTGAAAATTCATGAAATTTACTGAATGCCAAATAGAAATTGATTATTATTTCCAGTGTGGAAATAAGTAATTAGTTTATTACTTGTCTATATAGCATTAATTTTATATTGTACAAAATTTTCAATCGATTTATAGCTCAACTTAAGTAAAATTATTGATCATCAACCAGGTAATAATGATAGTATTGATAACAATGATAGGCTTTATTATCATAAGACAAAGCTTGGGTAGTAAATACTTAAAAAAATGCAATACGTATCAAATGAAAATAAAAATAAAAATGGTGCAGGGGTACAAACTATGTTGAAATGGAGGAAATAAAAGATATGTATATATAAAAGAGTGAAATTCATGTTTATAAAAGAGTTGACATAAAAAGTAGCAACTTAGGCGTTCCTTAATTAATGAAGATAAAAAATTTGAGTGAGTCAGTTAAAAGCTATCGTTAAAATATTCATCCAAAGTATAATAGGGTCTATCAGATAGAAATTGTTTGACTAAACTAACTTTCTGAATTTGAAGTCATTTATATTGGCAGATCTTATGTCCATAGGCAAATGATTGTACATTTTTCCACCGTTGTAAAATATAGTAGAAAGGCAGATTCAAATTCTTTGTTATATAAACAATATAAAGCAGTAATTCAGACAGCAGAAACACGCCTCAGGAAGTAAGTGAGTTTATCAATGAAATTTTCTCAATTTTATTTCACTTCCGAATGAAATATACAAAAAACAAATTTCGAATGAAATTTTATTGACAAAATTATTCTTTACGTGAAAGTTTCAGAATGACTATATTTTTCTAGAACCATTGATTTTCCACTAATTGAAACAATGAATCTCATTTTAATTTAACGTTTCCTGCCCCAGTACACCAACAAAATTAACTGTTGGAAGCATCGCGACAATAAATATAAAAAATCAAAAGCGACCCTTGAAGGTCATATCATTAGCATAATGGCCTAATTAAAAAGGTTCTTAGGTGCAGCTCCAGTCAGTGGCAGGTGCCTTTTTGCAAGGTAATTGCTTTCCAGCCGCACGTTTCTAGGGCGTTTTTACTTTTTTACACCAGTTAATGTAACTCTTTATGTCTCCCTTTAAGGATATAAACGAAGAGGATGGGCCCTTCCGCGTTTCTTCTTGCTCTTCGACTAATGGCTTTTGTTTGAGAAAACGTAAGGCTGAATGGGTCAGTAGGAGGTGATTTAACGGGAAAGGTGAATAATAATATCATTCGTTTGAATTTGGCTTACCTCTTTGATTAATGATAGACTGATAGACATTCAGACATTTGTCATACTGCATTATTCTTGAACGTTTGAAGGAAGTCCAGAACCCCTTACATGATTTAGTAAAGTGAAATATTTACAAATATACATATTATTTTGAATAAATATACAGTATTCCTGAAAGAGTGAAGTTACCTAAGAATGTTTGGCATATAAGATTCAGATATTAGTAAACTGGGCTTCTTCAACATATTTTCTGGAATAACTATATATAAAGCATTATATAGAAGCACGAATATTGCCCCATATTAGAATCCGCCAGAAAAGTTTTTTCAAATATAAAATTGTATGGGATACCAGCTGTTTGAAAATTATTCCAAAATAGTACTGAAAAATGAATTTAGCCATCCTCATTTTCAGTGAAAACTCATTTGAAAAAACTGTTCCGTTATGAAGGTGTATTGAAAATGTATATTATTCATTATCAAATAATGATTTGACGAAAACTTCTCTACTAACTGAGCGAATTGAAACACAAAAACATTTTTTCCAATGAAAATTATTTTTGAAAATATTGAATATAGCTGTTCGAATGAATTATACAGAAAACAATTTTCGAATGAAACTTCATTGACAAAATTAATCTTCTCAGCAAAAGTGTGAAAGTGATCAATGGTAATTATCAGAAGATAATTTGACTCTTATACTAAGACATTCAATGTTTAAAAACATCCTTTTTCCTATTTTTTTTGTGAATGCATTATGTTTTTTCCTAGATTCTATTAAAATGAAACTCTCGTTTCACCAACAGAGTTGCAATCTTCAGGAGATGAAGAAAACTAATTTGTTACTCTAGAACTTACATTAAACTCCTTTGATCGTAGGCTTGTTACATTGCCCTTGATTGAAGAAAGGTACAATATTGAGGAAAATGGTATGATAATTCAACTTCATGAATGAATTGCAAATAATCACATCCTTGCAGTACGGTTTCATACCCACTGCAAAGAACACCCACTTCTTCACTTCCTATCAACAACGACCTCTTCGAAGGTGTCGACGAAAGTAAATCAACTTGTTCAATTTTTTCTGTCAATACGTTGTCTCTGGTTATAACCTACCTTTCGAACCAAAATCAAAGAATTGTGGTGAGCGGTATCATCCTAGAGGCTCTACCCGTAATCGAAGGTGTTCCTCAAGTATCCATTATTGGTACTTTACTATTCATTTTGTATATTTGAAACTTCCACCTGTCATTAGATAGTACTCAATTCAATTGCTCTTTTGAGTTTTTTGACATTGATTCTGCTTTAAATCTCATCAATCTTGATCTACAGACCATCTTTGATATTTGAACAGCTCATAAATTGAAATTAAACTCAGAAAAATTGGCAGTCAAGAGTTTTGTACCTAAAAGATTGCGAAATATTGCTTACAATAGCCCTTAAATTTATATTAATGGTGACGTTCTGCCCTCTAAAACTGAAATAAAGGATTCAGAAATGTACTTGTGAAGCACTATTTGGAACCTTTGGTATAGTAATGAATATTACTGAATATTACTATTTAATGAACAAATTGAAGGCTTTCTCGAATGTCAATACCTTTTTCATTAGAGACAGGTCGGTGCTGGTCATTCCGAAACAGATCTTCTAATTTTACTAGATTTTCATACAACGCAGCTAAATTCTACAATCTCCTGTCCAGTGGATTCATATGCTACATAATGAAAAACTTAAAAAAAAACTCAATTGCATTTATTCGAGTAGCTCATTTTTTCATGCTGACCGTGGCTCATTTGTTCAGGCAATACGATCTGGTGACCAAATTATTATTATATTTTCAGAATGCTTGTATTGTATATTCTTTTTTCGAAAATTAATTTCAAAAATAGCTTTGCTGACACCCAATCAATGAGCTGATACCTATTCTCGACATTTTGTTGATATTCTTTTTGATTATTGTATCTTTATGTTTATGTTTATGGCTTTCTTCTTGTTGTTGTTACATAAGATGACCGAAGACGTTTCATTATTATTATACAGTACGTTTTCTAACTACGATACGGGTGAATCGTTAGGTCGTTTAAAGAAAAAAGTTCTTATGGACATATGTCCAGAGTTGCTTCATTTCTTATATAAAGGCGTTGAAGTTTAATAAAAATGGTAGGTATTCATAAAATATCATAAATGTCCTTCCACCGATTTGATTGAAATTTGCTACAGTAATTTAAAGCCTATTTAGCCCGAACAAGATAGAAATTATTAGGTCCACTGGCGTCTCAGTGGGCACCACAGCTAACAATATTAAGAAAAAAAGAGTGCCACCGCATTTTTTGTATATTTTTCTTGTTTTGGATTAGGCAATTGAATATACAACTTTTTTGTCGCTGGTGTTTTCTTCATATCAAGCTTCGTTTTCGAGAAAAAAAATCACTTCTAAAAACTTTCCATGAACAACATAAATTAAAAACCAAAAATAAATAATAAACAATTTCGACCTTGAAATAAATGGGCAAAATGTCCACCTTCTGATAAAATACACGACTGCAATCAATTTGTCATTGATTGTCTGACACGTTCAAAAATTTCTGGAGTATTCCTTATGACATTACAATTGTCAATTATTCGGTTCCTCAAGACATTCACATCTAGTACCTACAGGAGTTTCATAAACAAGAGCCTTCAGATAACCCCATAAATATAAATCTAGATATTTCATATCAGGACAGCGAGCTGACCAATTTTTAGGTCCGGCACGTCCAATCCAGCGATAAGGGTAGGTGATGTCAAGCTGGAGCCCCGTCGTTCATGAATCACATGTTGTCTCTTACAACCACCGGCACTTCTTCTAACAAAATGTGTAAATGGTTTTATAAAAAGTCTGTGTAGGATTCACCAGTTGATCTTCTTGGTAGAGAAAATGGGAAATGACTTTCTCTAATAACGTGGGGATTTTCGTCGGCTCAAAAATTGTCCTTGTGAAAGTTCATAATAGCATCTCGTGAAAAATTTGCTTAAGTCGTTAATAGAATATTTGATTGGAATGTATTTTTGTGTGCTATCTGCAGAATATTAATCTTGGGTGAAAATCTCGAGGCAGTAGAACCGCTGTATGTGATCTGGGTATAGGAGGTTCCTTTTGAGAACTGTTCATGCGGTTTTTGGGCTGACTTCCAGCTGCAGTGCAAACTTCCTGGTACTTATTGAAAGATCTTCCTCTATCGGATCAATGATAGAATCTTCTAGTTCAGGCGTTGTTAAAGTTTCTTCTTTCAACACCTGCAGTTTTATTAAAACTCTTAGTTTTACATAATCTTGCATGTATCGTTCTAAATGTTTCAGCACATGGAATTACTCTGTTAGGATATGTGTCCTGGTAAATTCTGTGTGTTTCTTTTGCATTTTCATTGACTAATCCACAAATGAAATGCATGTCAGCTATTTCAATGTTAGTGAAATTATTCATGGTGGAATCACTGCTAATTGACAACTCTGACTTTCACTGATATGGCAACACTATCACTGTCAGCTGGTCTCCAAAACAGGTGTTCATTGTATGCAAAGTGGCCCCATTTTTTTTCTCGAAAATGAAGTTAGATATGAAGAAAAACAAGCGACGGAAAAGTTGTATTTACAGTTGAATAATCTAAAGAAATTAAAAAATAAAATAACAGGTAAGTGGCGTACTTTTTTCCCCAAATTTTTGGCTGTTGTGCCCATTTAGACTCCGTTGGACCTATTAATTTCAATCTAGTTAGGGCTAAATAAGCGTCATATCACTCCAAATAACTGTAACAAAGTTCAACTGAATCGGTGTAAGGATATTCATGATAGAGAAACCGTTTTTTTTTAAACTTCAACGTCCTGGGTCTCAGAAACAAAGCAACTCCGGACATATGATCATG
>WOGL01001878.1:0-13592 GCA_015342145.1 Leptinotarsa rubiginosa | reverse complement strand
AAATTTAATGGGGAGGCTAAGCCTCCCTTGCCTCCTCTGACGAGCCGCCGCTGGCTTGCATGCGATTATTTGTTGGTTGGTTTGATTTAAAAATTTCAAGCTGTGACTGAAACGTATCTTTCGATCTAAATACACGGTTGATTGTTTTCATTAGCCGACCGGCATACCTGAACGTGAACCTTCAGAAATAGTGAGGTTTGCCACAGGTAAGTGAACCCTTGAGTAACTATTCAACAGTCCACTTCCGAAAACTTCGGTATTTTAAACTGTTTTTTGCGTTCTCATCTTTTGTCCGGCCAGTTTCAATGCTTATCGCAAATGAATAGTTCAGGAATATTTCAAAAAGAAAGGGTTTCATACAACATTCTGCATGTAGGCAAAAATAATAAGGTGATTTAATTTCAAATTACTTCAAAATATTGTAAAAGTATTCAAATCTATATATTTGCTTAAAATTTTTGAAAAATTTTCTGATTTGGATTTATTTTCACCGATAGAATTTAATCTTGTATTTCCCACATAATTTACACAAATCCTCTACAAAATGATGAAATTTGAAATGCGAAATATATTATTATTTTTCAGTTATTCATTCAAAATTATGTAGAAATATTGTAAATTCGACATTTTGTTTAAATTTTCAAATAAACTTCAGACTTGGAGAATAGTAAATTTTCGTATTTTTTTACATAATTTAAAGGATAGGACTATTCGAAAGGTTGAGAAATCATAATTGTATGAGGACTCCTCGGAGTTTGAGATGAATAATGAATACAAATAGTTTAGACTGAGAAAAAAATGCAATTTTAGAATAGTGTAGGTAATTTTCAATCGTAATCATTATTTTTAAATGTATACAAAACATGTTACGATGCAGAATGATAATCTCTTTCAGGTCGACGTAAGAGAAATAAACAAAATTGTTTACTTTTTACTCAAGAGAAAAGAGAAACTACCAATTGGATTTTTGATATGCGTTAATTACAGATTGGGTTCAAACAGAACACAACTAAAAATATAGAATGTGAATGACCCTCTGATCGAATAACAACCTTCAGCTATTCGCTGTTTAATACATGACTAGATAACAAAACACACACTGTACTGTAAATATTCTGTACACAATTTTCACCTGCGTGAAAATATAAAATGTTATTTGCATCGAATAAACAAACGCTCTGTGGGTTGAAGATAAATTTATTTATATTTCTTTGCGTCAACAAAGTGTTAGATATTCGTCTCTCATGATCTTGATAAAGGAATCAAGAACGAAAAGTGCCTCATTATGACAAAAAATTTACTTTCACAAAACTTTATTGACTTGTCAAACAATACTGAAATAAAGGGTCAAATATTTCAAAATTGTGTTTAATTTTTTTTGGTTTTTGAACAAAGCAGACTTCCATCAAACAGATAAATGAGATAATAATAATTCAATTTATCAGTTGATTGACCATCTGTTGTTAATTGTTTATGTGCAAACTGAAAAAAAGTGAGTACTCTTCTTGACATATCAACAGAATATGTTTCAGTTTTGATACGCCAAGAAGAGTATTTCGACCACGCCACTGAAAATGACTGCCGCAGTTGCAGCTGAAACGTCTGGAGATTGTTACCAAAGAAAACCACGGCAAAACCCGGAAACCAATCAACACATTGATGCCAGCCGTGAAAGCCTACATTCAAGTGTAATAAAGTACAAACTGGAAAGATTACCTCGATAAGTTACTGTGTAATATAAACAGAGAGTTCATTTAGTCAAACTTTCTGTATTCATAAATTTTGCCTACTAATTTAATAATCAATGTAAAAAAATCAATTTGTGTTCTGTATTTTTTTATGTTTACGGGAATAGCCGAGAATACTTTAAAATCAACTTATGATCAAGCAATAAAATAGAGTGAAACAAAAATTGTTACAGAAGAATCTGAAGAAAAATGAAAAAACTCAAAGAATCTGCATGTATTCTTCTAGAAAATAAGTGTAATTTCAACCATGTGGAAATGTATCGTGCCATTACTAAGGCGAAACGTTGAAGACCGAAATGTGAACCTGAATTGAATTCTCGAAAAACATCCTGTATGTGTATTTGTCAAAATATATATACTTGTTTCCAATCGAGGCATTTTCCACAAGGCAATTCACCAGGTTTTACGAACGGAAAAATATATCTTTCGGAAACGTTAACCATCTAAAGAAAGCTGTGTATAGAAATTTAATTTTTTTCATTGATTATTGGATTTCCAGGCATGTATTAATACGGTTACTAATTAATTGGACTCCCCAGCAGTAACTTTTCGGGATGAACTTTTCAATTTGTCTTTTATTACTATTCTCTATTGATTTAGCTTTGTTCATTTTTCAGACTGGAAGGTTATAAAATAACCTAAAAACAATAATAAATATTGGCTATTCCACAAAAAATTTTTGAAAGTCCATTACGCAGTAACTCATTGGGTTTGCTCTATCTAAACCTGTATGAAGTTCTCTATTAAAATTTTAATTTTCTTCATATTGTACTTAGTAGTACCATTTATATGTTTGAGGAAACTTTTATATTCATAGGAGGTTTTAGATGTGAAGAATTGAAAGCAAAGAAAAATTACACTAATTTTTTCTGATAAATTTTTAATTTGTGACTAATCAAATGAATTGATTCTATGGGAAAAATAATGGTCAATGAATTGGACAATCTTGTTTGGCTGTATCAAGTAAATTGTGAGAAAATGTAAATTCAGACCAAAATCTTAATTTGGATTATGTTCAAAGTATTAATTACTACTTTATTTATTGTGAGATTTTCATACAGCAACGCGTGTTTTACTATACAAGAGCTTTTGTTGGAAAATTACATTTTTCTACGTTGCTTGCAGGCCAACTTTCGCATATAAAAGAGGTAATATTTCATAAGTTTCATGTAAGAAACACTATCATTCCCAATGGCGGACATCGATGTTTCGAAATAAGACACATTATTTTCATTCTGATATTTATAAAAATTTCTTATCACATACAAGATACTATAATATTTCTGACAGGGTGTAAACTTTTCATTATTTTTCAAGTCACAAACGTAAAACCCTGAAAACCAGCAGTTACACAGAAATAATGATACAAAAACAATTAAACTTATGTTAAAATGTCGTAAGACTTCACAAATAACACGTGAGTTCAATGCATAATCCGCATGTGGGTTTTATTGTTGTCAAGTGTAGGTCAAATACTATGAAAGAATTGAAAATGCAACACCAATATTTCAGTAATTAATTTGAGAAAAATATCATAAACAAAAAGATACATGAAATAATCATCATAAAGCAACCTCATATAATGTGTTAGTGAATAATTTTCCATTCTGTATCAAGGAAAAAATGCATTCTACTGCCTGATAGTAACTGAATGATGTTCCTCTTATGGGTCAAAATAAGATTACAATTTAATCAAGTTATCTTAATTTTCCGCGCTGACAATTGCTTTCTAAACAAAATTTTCAGTATTGTAGGTATTTATTAAAAATAGTAGACCAGTTGATATATGACAATGTAAACAGTTCAATCTCGAGTTCAAATTTTTTGTATAAACAGCCTGTACTTTTCGTCTCAGGTTTTCAATCAATAAAATGAATTTCGAAAATAAAATAAATGCAGATTTCTGAATGACCTCAACTGCTGAAAAACATGACATTTTTCAAGGAATTCTTGGAATTATTGTTATTTCCATATTTTATTTCGTAAGAAAGTGAACTTTGAAACCACAGAAAGTAGGGATTTGCCACCAGGCGAGTTCGTAAAATATATTTACTGGAATGAAAGCTTACGTTGATATAAAAAATAAAATGGTATGTAGTGCAGTTAAAAATAGATCACTAGATACAGTTACTATTAGAAAAAAAATTCTATTAGGTTTATATTTTTTTCATGAAACGAAAAATATATCTTGCAGGTAGATGAAAATTTTGCAGGTCGAGTCTGACAAAGATGGATTTAAAAAAAGAAAACCCTATAGGTTACATAGGCACCCTCATACATTTCAAAATTTTAAATAAGTAACTTTCATTTATGCAGAAGATAAGGGCATTTTTTGTTAAATTATAGGTGTTTATTATTCTAGTCAAGTTTATTGAAAATATTTTATTTTAATCCAATCAATGTTATCTAGTTTTATCCTTAGCATGCCAAACATGAAAGTACAATTTTATAGAATCACCAATAAAGTCATGTAATAATGTACTATGAATTTGTTTGAATTTCTTTTGATAAATACATTTTCATTTAGGTAAGTATACATTTTTTATAATCTCAGGCATCAGTTTACATATCAGTATCAATATTGTTGAGTAAATAACTAATTTCTTTGATAATTGTTAAAATTCATGTACCTATGCTCTGATTTTGGTAATTATGTCTTCACTATCATGCAAAATATCTATGAGTAACAAACTCATATGAGCAACAAAAGATTTAATTTTGATGAGTTCTGAAGGCATGAGAAGTTCAATGAGTAAATTTCTATTTCCATGTGGGAATCAACAAATTACCAGAATATATAAAATGTTTACTGTTATGAAAGGAATGGTAAAACACTTCAGTAAAAAAAATTCAGCATAAATATTGTTCAGTAATTAATGGAGAACTAGACAGAGGAAAACGTTTTCCCAAACATTAAAACAAAATATACAAAAACTCTAATTATTTCATTCAATGTGTATTTATCAAGAGCAAGGTATCTACAACCCTTTTAAAATTGTATTCATCAAATTGTTTCAAAATTGTATAGGTATTTTTTTATTGTTTTGTTATAATAATAAATTTCAATTAAAATTTTCAAAAATATTGTTTTTTATGTAAGAAAATAAAATATACTCACCTACCTACTTTGTTTTTATTTTGTTCTAATTTGTCATTTTCATAACAAACAAAAATCGGCCTATTTAGCTTGGAAGTTTAGTCTTCAAACGTTTTTTAAATCCCAAATGCAAATCTCAAGTTTTTTTAGTCTTCATTGGGTTTAACAACTTCTGATCATTCACTTACGCACTACACAGAAATACCAAACACGACTAAAATGTAAACAGAAGAATTAAACCAAGCTTTTCATAAATAACGTCCTGTTGGCAGTTGTTTCTCTCTGTTTCATTATGACATACATTTACCATCTCTTCCTGTATTGTTTGTTGCCTACGTACAGTGAAACATATTCTTCATATTAACATCATTTCCACAGATGTCACGTCAGTCTTTCTATGTAGGGAAGCACGTTCAGTAGTTCAGTACGTCAACCAACATTCATACATATCAAAATAGGTACTCATCGGTTTTCGTTTTCATAATTTCATACGTAATCATATGGGACGTTCCCTATTATTGGTGTTTGGAATCATCTGCGCTTGATGTTAAACTGACAGCAATTTGTAAAGTAGATATATTTTGAGCACAGCTGGTTGCTTAATATTTGGTTGTTTCAAAGGTTTTGTCCGTTTTTATGACTCCATTTCAAACTGTAATACTCGTATCTCATTAAAAATGTATTCAATTCATTCGAAATAAGCGCCATTTGAATCAGTGCAGTTTTGCCAACGTAACACAAGTCGATAAATTCCGTCAGCATGAGAATTGGAAGCTCGGGATTCGATGAAGTCGACGAAGACCGTTTTTGCCTTGTCCTGGTTGGCAAAGGTTCTCCAGTGAAAAAGTTAGAAAGTTATCGAAGTGCTTGAAAAGATGGTAGTCGGTTGGCGAAGGGTATGGGCAGAATGGTGGGTGAGGTGAGGCAGAACTTCGACACTCTACTCGTTTAATTTTCGGACGGTGGTTTGTGAAGCGTGTGAAATATGCTGACGCAATTTTTGCTAGATATCGTTGATTTCCACACATTAGGACTCTGCTGTGATGGTTTGGCCCGATTGCAGAAAGTTATAGTGAATCACACCAGCCGCTGAGCACCATACAGAGACCACAGTCTTTTTTGGTGGATTTTCACCTGTGGAAAATTACTGGGTAGCTCATATGGGTGTCTAACCACTGTCCTGTACGTCCGTTGTCATAACAACAACATATGTGGCACCTATCGCTCAATGCTACAACTGTCTGCTTTACGGTAGGTAATATAAAGAAAACTTGTGAAGGTAAGAAAAAAATGATTTTCTTGTACAAAGCATCATGAAGAAGAAGAGGAATATAAAAATTATGTCAACATTAAGTGTCTTTTTTGTGAAAGTAATGATCCAATAGTTAACAATTAGCCTAATATGAACGGCAAAAAAAATATGTGAAAAAATGACCTTTAATAATTCTTCTTTCTATGAAGCAGCAAATTTCTTCCCTAAGCAGTCGTGAATCTTTAATTCATAACCACAGGAATTTCCGACATTAAAAAATAGGCATGTGCAGATTAATGACAGAATATCATTTGAACAATGTAGAGAAATCTTTGAAAAAAATACTATGAGCAACAAGAGGTCGTTTGCCCAGAGTATAGGAGCGAAACATAATAATAGGCAAGCACTAAGTGACATTTCACAACCAACTAATGGAATAGTATTCCAACAGGCTGTAAATAATAGAAATACAGGTACTATTAAAAAACGGCAGTAGAACAGGTTAATAGTAGTAACAATATGAATCAAACAAGTGACAGATCAACTTTCAGAACAGAGCATACAGAAGAAAAAAGGATAATAACAAACTTTTATGATATGTTACGCAGGCCACCATCCAATACATTTAAAAAAATAATACATATAACTAGTACTCTCGAACAAGTGAGGACACATAAGGATCTTGACGCTCCAATTTTTTTTTAATTAATTACATTCGGGGACCAAGTGGATCCTAAATATATGCTAATTATTCAGTGGAACATTAGAAGTTGTGTGCATACATTGTTTACTTAACATAATCCAGGATCAAACACCACATGTGATTATTTTGAGTGAAACGTGGCTAAAACCAGAAAACATATTCGAAATAAAAAATTATAACAATCATATCTGACCGAGAGGGTGAATACGTGAGTATAGCTAGTCTCATTCGAAAGGATTGCAATTTTACAGAAAAATTTTTTTCCCTTGTATAATAAATACTATAATTCCATTAACAACAATGATAAATGTCAAAGTGTAATAGTCAAGCTAAACAATACGAACATAGTAAAACATATAATCCACCTAATAATAAATTAAACTTCCCCCAGTTATATGACTTGATATCCAAACTAGAAGGAGAAACCATTTAGATGGGAGATTTTATTGCACACCATCCATTATGGGCAGTGCCGTTTTTAGGTTTTCCGGGGCTCTGGGCCAGTCACCGTTGGGGGCCCCTCCCCCCTCCCCATAAAAAAATGTTTTTTTAGAAAAACACGTGTTACAAATATTTTTTACATTTTATCTATTACACAGGTTTTTTTCGGGCCTTTCGAATGGCGAACTCCTCGATTACATCTTTGAAATCTAAATCTCTAAGGACATCGTTCTCTATACTCATAAGCGACAACCATTTGAGTTTCTCCTGGCTCATGCTATTCCTCAGTTCGTTTTTGATCAATTTAAGTTTGGAGAATGATCGTTCACCACTGGCGTTGGTGATCATTAAGCACAAGAAAATTCTTAACGCGATCTCTACATTAGGAAACGTGGCAGCAAGATTGTTACTCTTTAAAAGTTTGTACATGTCATAGATAGGTATGTGATCACCGAACATTTTTTCCTGCATCAAATAATGCTTAAAGTGTTCACATTCCATCAGCAGTTCTTTTTCGTCGACGTCGTTTGTATAAAACTCGCTAAAAGTCTGACAATGATCTTGCAGCTCTTCAAATCGCAAAACGCTCAACCTGGAAAAGAATCCGAACAAATTGAGTAGTTGATCGTAAGCCTTCGAACGATGTTGCAGTTGAGTGATCAAAGAGTCGATGATTGGAAGGTAGACCTCAATCCTGAATTTCTCGCGGCCCTGGAACTGGGTATCTTCTGCAGCTCCATCGGAGAAAGTCAGTCGGGAGCTCCTTTGTCTCGAACGGGTTGTCTTATGCCTGTATTCGAAATCCGGGAAGATCTTTTTTGCCGCAGCTTCGTAGGTCTCGAACATGTCGCGTTGATCCTCCACAAACTCAAGCAGGGATTCCACCAACTTGAGGGCTACGTCGAGAGGAAGACTTTCACTCTGTAGACTCTTCGACGTCTCGTTGCACCTGACCAAAATGTTGCTCCACATCTCGGTCAGCAGAACAGAGTCCAACGTTTCCAGTTTCGCCAAAATGCCTCGAGCTTCGTTTCGCGTTTCCGGAGTTTCTCGTTCGTCATCCATGGTCCTCAGTGCGTCGATTATTGCTGGGTAACACTTGTGCAATGCAGATACAGCATCCGCGCGCGCAGACCACCTGGTGTCCGAAAGTCGTTTCACCACTGTACCTTCCCCGAGAGACTTCTTCAACACGTTCCAGCGATGTGTAGAACTGGCGAAGAAACTGTACAACTTTTGCAGCAACTGGAAGTAGCTTGTCGCCTCGATGACACACCCAGCGGCCTGCCCAACGACGAGGTTCAGGCTGTGCGCCAGACATGGGACGAACAGGGCGCAGGTGCAGTGTTCCTTGAGCTTTGCTTGTAATCCATTATACTGCCCTGCCATGTTTGGAGCGTTGTCGTACGTCTGCCCACGACAGTCCTGTAAATCTATACCGTTTTCTTCAAGAAAAGATACAACGGTATCGGACAGGTACTCTGCTCCATGCCGTTCAATCGGAATGAAATCCAAGAATCGTTCTATTGGGGAGCAGTCCTTCATGTACCGCACCACGAAAGTGAGCTGATCGACGTGGCTGATGTCAGGGGTAGAGTCGACGCTTATCGAGTAGTACTTCGCTTTCTTCAATTCCGAAATGATTTGGCTCAGTACTTGATGTCCCATTATAGCTATGAACTCATCGCAAATGGGTGCTGACAAGTAGGAAACATGTCCTGTACCTTTATTCGCATGATTGTGCAAATGGTCGGCAAGAAATGGATCAAACTTGCTTAGCAGTTCCAGCACACCCAAATAATTTCCGTTATGTTGCGATCCGATGACTTCGTTGTCCCCGCGGAACGACAGACCTCTGGATGCTAAGAATTTTACGACCTCCACGATCCTTCTCAACACCTCTCTCCAGTAAGTCATTTCGTTGTTCAGTTGAGTAGCCAAACCTTCATCAACAAGACCAACGCTCTTCTTCCGTGCCACGTAAGTCAAGATGGCTTGCCTGTGTCCTGGACTGTTCTCGTGTTCCAAAATGCACGCCCCGGAATGTTTCCAATCGTTGAAGCCTCTGGAAGAACTGAATGCGGTACACGCGGGTGAGAAGAGTCGACACGGAAAGCAGAACAAAACTTTCTGTGATGGAGAGTACACAAGCCAGGATCTGTCAACTGTTTCGCCGTTTTGTAGTTTCCGAGAAAACACCGATGGGTTCAGGCATCGAAGTTTCACTTTTCCATCGTGTTCCGTATAACTTCTGGCAGAATCGGAGAAATCGCCATTTCTGTTCTGGAAAAATTCCGGGCCCTTACTGATCCATATAGCGCGATCTTCCTCGGTGAACTGCAACCAGTTCGCTGGGTCGTTAGAAACGTGTTTTGGTGTCTGATGAGTTTCCAGCAGTCCTTCAGTTGGAGGTTGTTGCGACTCTTCACAGCTGGGGGGCCGAATTTCCGGAACAGCAGTATCTGCCGAAGTCGATGGAGTGTCATCTTTTTCAGCAACGGGTGGTGGTGACTGAGCTGTTGTTGACGACAAATATTGGGTCAGCTTGGGCAACTTTGCGATCGAAAGTTTTTCTTCCGCAGCTTTTCGTCTCTTTGCCGCGCCGCTCAGATAGGTCCGACCTGACATCTTTCTGCGCTGATTCAACCTGTTAAATTAAATGACAATTATTTTATCGAAATTAAATTAATTTTTAACTTGAACTCATATTATATTTTATTACTTACGTAATGAAAATCACGTAATTATATTCATCAATTCGCTGAAAGTCAGTTCGTCTTATGGTCTTATCCTGTAAACTCGAAATAAATAGATTAATGTCTGCATTATTATATACGTTTTAATCAGAATTGAATTCACGACCTCTGTAGAAAACTTATGCTCAACAACAGGCTTTTGTCGATTGAACTATCAGCCAGTAACATCGAACTCAGAGTATTACCGACAGAGGGAAATCATTACCGACCGTTGATACATTCATTCTTATTTCGAAATATAAGTGGCGGCAGATTTAAATTAACGTGCAAGAAATGTTTTGAACGCAAACTTTTAGGTGGCCTCTTTTGGCGATATCGACTCTAACTTGTACAACAGTACGTAAACATGTTTTAATTGTTAAATCAAGTTATCATGGATGGTCAATAATTATATTCAACATTTTTTTTAATACATAGAACATTATTTTGAGATTATTTCACAAAAGTCCATTTTTCAGATATTTGTCAAAATAATGACTCAAAATTTGACAGAAATACGTTAAAAAATATAAATTAGTATTTTTTCAAGAAATTTCAGTCGATATACTGGATATACCAAAAGGGGGCCGACTCGATTCCAACCCGATTCCAAATCGTTTTTTCGTTCCGCGTTAGAATCGGGTCGGATATTTTAATCTGGAGATCCTCTTAAAACGTTATTATTCAGATTAATTGTTGGTTTTAAATTGGTTTATTTTTTTCAGGGGCCCCCAAAAAAATTTCGGAAGAAATTATAACTTTTGTTAGAATTTCAATAATTTTTAATTTAATTTAATTTCAATAATTTATAATTTCAAAAATTTCAATGATGTTTTTCTGAGAAACATTTCGTCATTCACACGAACTTTTGGGGGCCCCTCAGGACCTCGGGGCCCTGGGCCCAAGTGGCCCATGCCTTAATACGGCGCTGTACGGGGGTAATTCAAAATCTTCCAAAAGAAAAAAAATCAAATAGTAGGCCATTACTTCGTATCTGAACATAACTTTTAATTCTAAGCAACTTTTCTCTTCAACATATTTCTATATTTTCTGAAATAAGGGTACTTTACTCTTGAACGAACTTTATATTTTTTGGCCTACCCTGTATGGTGTTTGTCATAAAGTCATTTTAGGTACACTTGGTATAGTTTTGGAACAAGCACCAATTTTTGTCAAGAATAAAATTTTCTGATAAATCGATAATAAAAAAGTTTCCCATTTGTTGTACACTTAGTGGACCACATTGTATAGATGATATTCAAAAATAGAAATATTTCGATGAAGTGGAAGTGTTGATGAGAAAACTTACTCAAAGTTCAAAAACGGACGATATAATCATTATGTAATTGATAGTTATTCTGTTCAATGTAGTAAAAAAAAGTTTTCCAAGATATGATTCAGGAGTTGTATCCTAATTGCGTACAAATAAAAAAAGCCTTTACGTACCCAAATTCGTAGCCTAACCTAGCTTACGAAGGTTTTTGACTTTCTCCGTCTTTACACAAAAAATATGGGAAATTTCCGAAGGAGGAAGTCAAAAACCTCCATTTCTCAGAAACTGATCTCTCCTGAAACTTTACCCCTTCCAATTTAAACAAGATTCCTAGGGTTGAGATTGAATCAAATGAGAATATGAATGTATTTACTTACAGTTTTGCAAAACTAGCTGCGCCTCTGAATATTGTATGCGCACTAGAACAACTGGCGGAATGGGGCGAGAGCTCATTAACATCGAGGAGCTCGTGTAGTAAAACACCGTATTAGTACAGTAAGACGAGAAATTATTCTGTGTGTTTTCCTGAGGATTCAATTTAGGTCTTTCACAAGTTAAAGACCTCAATATATTCCCCAATGTTATAAAAACAGTGATGGAGAAAAAACTGGGCAGGTTCAATAAATTTGCGGATCTCGTTTCATATGCATGAATCTCATAGTATATTGACATTTTCATGAATCTCTAGTGAAACTTAATAGGTAAGTAATCTTGGAAGTGGCATAATGCCAAGTTAAATTAAAGTGCTCTTTGTAACCTGCTATTCCTATTATTCTTATGGCCTTTTTCTGACACCTGAAAACATTAATGGAGTTACCTGAATGGCCCCAAATCAGAATGCCATATGACATAACTGAGTAAAATGTTCCATAGTAGGCTCTTTCGAGCGTCATCATGCTGACCACATTATTTAATCGTCTCAGAACAAACAAAACAGTAGAAAGTTTGCTAGTCACAGCTCAATCTATTTATCAATAACGAATCCTAAATTATTTATATGGAATGAATATTGGGATTGGAAGATACAATTATATTTTGAGTTTTCAGAGTCAGCTTATTAGAAGCAAACCAATTATATGCTGATGTTTCGCTATCTTGTGTCATTAGTTGTAAGCTAGTTAAGCCTTTGCTAGAACCTAGAACGTACTAAAGTCGTATTATCTGCAAACAATGTACATCATGCTGTTTTTATTAAATTGCGTAGATTATTGATATAGATCAAGAACAAGAGTTAACCTTAAATGGAGCCTCGGTAAAGGCCATGCCTCATTTATTTGAGGTCTGATTTAATGTTGTTCACTTCATATGTTGTAACTCATTTTTTCAGTCAAAATAGTATGCGATACATATTCAAAAGCCTTTGCCAGGTCACATAGAGTAAAAGAAGAGTGCTTTTCCTAATCAAGACCTTCGACTATGTTGGACTCAAGTTTGTAAGCTGTTTGAGTAGTGGAAATATTTCTTTGAAAACCTTATTGGTAACTGTTGGAGTAGAACCGTTTCAAGATTTTGAAACTTTTTTAAACAAAGTTTTCACTTTCGAAATTTTAAAAACATCGCATTCCCTTCAGAAAAAAATCGTTAATAAATGATGTTGCGATTATATCGGCTACCGATTTTATCATCTGGTAGTGTATACAGGTCGTGTATACTAAAACTAATGTCTTTGAGAGACTTAATTACTTCCTGAAGACAGACAGGTTGCCGAAAAAAATATTCGCACGAAGGGAAGTTCTTCAAGTTATTTATGTCATTAATTGAGAGATCAGGAGGAGCTGTAATAATATTTTCAGCTATACTGCAAAAGAAGTCATTCAATCATTGTCCTGATATCTCTACTGATTTATAGGCTTTCTTTCACTCTTCATTATAGTCCAGCAAGCTTTGGAAATATTACTGAAACTTAAAAAAAATGTTCATTCGCTTCTTTTTTTAGTTTTCGTAACTAGACCTTATCTTTCTTCAGGACTCTGAATGCCGCCATATATTATAGATTTCGAGGAGACATATCTGCTGCGTTTTTTGAATCTTTTGAAATTGAAGGAACTTCAATGATATCACTGCACTCTTATCTCTTCTCTTCAGTCTAGCAAGGTCTGAACTAGAATATGTATCAATAATATGGAACCCCATTTATAGCCAATCCTCGATAACCATCGATATAGTCCAAAAAATGTTTTTAAAATTTCTATGGATGCTATTGGATGATTAAGTTAACTGTACTATTATCACAAATAGATTGTCATGTGACGAGATTGGAATCTAGATCATAATGAGAGAGAATATAAGTAGGGATAACAAATGATCAGATTTCAAAAAGACCGGTTTTTGTGCGATAGGCAC
>WOGL01001877.1:0-10657 GCA_015342145.1 Leptinotarsa rubiginosa | reverse complement strand
TGTTAGTTGTATCTGAATCATGTCCCAGGCTAATGACCATTAAATTCTACAATAAACTTCCAAGTACAATAAAAAATCTGGCTCTAAAACAGTATAACTATCGAATCAAAGAGTTGCTCCAGGATAAATCCTATTATTCTCTCAAAGAATATATGGATGATAACTTATGACCCTGTACATGTGTAACCTTTTAGGAAGATTTTATTAACGATGCTGTTACATAAATAACAGATTATTTTAGGTTTTGACTATTATATATTATATTATATATGTAAATTGTATATTGTGCCTCCAAGTGCACGGAATTTGTATTTTTAATTTTGTATTTGTACACGTTTTGACATACCCAATCTCATCTATAGATGATCCAACTGAATAAATATTATTATTACTATTATATCATGGTAAGTTTACGCCTATCCTCAAGAGTTTGGAAGTTGACTATCGTGAGCCTGGTATGGGCATTGTAAACTGTAGAGTTCTGCAAATTTTTCTGTATTACAGATCATAAAAGAGGTTGATATCAACTAAAAAAAGTATAGCTGACTCCTGTTTCAAATTTCAGTAGGTTCATGTTTAAAAACAACATTTCTGATTGCAAATATTTGAAAAAGTAAGTTTTACATTTGGTTGTAGAACATTGTAAACCATTCTCCAGTATTTTCGAACAGGAAAATGGTAATATAAGCAGACTGCAGTAGCAAAAGACAATATAAGTTGATTCTTTTTGGAAAAATGTTTCTACTTCAACTCATATTTACTTTTCTTAAAGTAAAAAGAAAAGTAGAGGACTTTTCTAACTATATGCCAAAGGAAATGCAAAGATAAACAGTGATTAAGAACAACAGCCTAATCTATGGAAGCAGGCCAACTTGGCACTTATACGAGAATTGTTAAAAGAAAACTGAACAAGTCAAGTGATTACCTGTGAGGCATGACTGCTTGAACTTGAGGTATTGCATTCTGTACACCATTGGAATTCGAATCTGCATTCGACGGTTGCTCTTCATCCCGCCAAGAAACTTCGGCCAGCCCCTTTATCCTGAGTTCCTCAGCCGTTTTTAATAAAGTTGCGAGATGACACTGGAAAACAAATCCATTTTGAAAATTGCATTTTGTTACAGGATATCCTGTCTTTTCAGTGAATCAAATTCTCTGACTCTGAAAGTCTCTTTTGGAAAGGTGCTCAAAACTTTCGAGAAGTACACCTAGAGATTGAAATTTTTTGAATAAGTACTCATGTATTTTGTTTCGTAGTGTTCCTGTGTACGACATCTTTCAATGCCTTTACGAATGTTCGTAGTCTCAATGTTCATATATCTGAAAGTACCTGTTTAACATGAACTGTTTGAAAATGAACTTTTATGCATGATCTACACCACTGTGTGAAGATAAAGATTCCCACTTTTCTATATAATGGTGAAAAACTAAAGAGCCACGAGGTTTTCTTTTTCAAAAACTAATTTCCCCTGAAAAATATTACCTTTTCAATTGTACTGTTCAAATTTTGTCAACAAATGAACCCTTGAGAAAATTTATTATTATTATTATCGTACAGTTTTCTCAACTACACGAACACACTGGTTTTTTGTAATTTTACTGTTCAACAGTCTTCTTGGTAGTAGTCTGTCAATAGTTAATTGTTTTGGAAAACAGAGGTTGTAAATTCACCAAAGAGCAATAGGTTTACTGAATAACGTTGTTGTATCACTAAACT
This sequence comes from Leptinotarsa rubiginosa, assembly GCA_015342145.1. NCBI lineage: Eukaryota > Metazoa > Arthropoda > Insecta > Coleoptera > Chrysomelidae > Leptinotarsa > Leptinotarsa rubiginosa. The sequence continues at coordinate 8,940 of WOGL01001877.1, read as the reverse complement.
ACACAGTGAAAGTATGAGACATCCCTGTGTGGTTTCGAATTTCAAGGCGAACCTCCCAAACCCATTATTCGATCCCAACTACAACGAGAGCTAAAGTACTTACATGTTCTACATTAATTTCTCCTTTGTACATAAACTCTACTAAACATTTGATATCTACGTATTTTACATCCTTCATGATGAGTATGGGGTCCTTCTCTTCATACTGGGAAAGTATAGTTTCGAAATAGGTACTGCAGGCAGAGAGGACTATTTTGTGGGCCTTGATTGTCCTTCCTTCGCACGCTAAAGTAACATCACAGAATGCTTCACGTTCCAAAAGCTGAGAAAACATAGTTTGCAGGTTGGAATGGTGGTACCTCCATCTCAAACAATACTGTTGGGGCAGCATTTTGAAATGTTTTCTTGGTTATGTTGGAAAAATATAGCTCAACTATTCATATATTTACAGGCTTGACAAACGCGTTTCACTTAAAACTCGAATCACCTTCAAAACAACCTCAAAATACCAAAAAAATCGATACCACTTGAACTGTTTTCGGATTTTCTTAGATCTTCATCTTGTTTTCAAAACACTGTTAGATTGTCACATAACACTCGCCTCGTCACTTTTCGCAACAAAACAACTCCAAACTTCCGATGACCTTTTCTCAAAATTTGGATACGCGTATGTAAATGTTCAGTCATTTGGAAAATTCCAATAAAAAATGTGTCTCTCGGTCTTTTATGAGTCAGTGAGCCAATACAAACCACGTAAGACCCCTATAAACCATGTATAGTCTGTATATTTGCCGGGCCAAGCCTTTGAGGCAAATCAATACCAGTTCGTCTCGAAAAAATACACTGAAAAAATTTTCAATATTTCCTACATTTCCCAATCTAACACACGGCAGACGCGGAAGACGACCGCAACTTCCAAGAAACTGACAGTCTTTTAGACTAAACTAACGGCATCGAATAGATGGTAACGTAAACTCAAAATGGGGTCAAAATTTGTACTGACAACGCAGACTGTACCGACGATAATTGGGCCTTTCTTCATATTTATTTTTACGAACTCGAGATATTTTTCAGAACCTGTGAAAAGAAATAGAAAGAGAAAATCTATACACAAGCCAAGTTTCAAGTTCAACGATCGCATTCCGAGATTTTCAGGGCCAAGCAGAAATTATTTGAGAACGAAAACTGAACCCTTTGGAAATAAGGGGCCTCTTGACTCAAATTTTAATTATTTCCTTTCTCGGTTTGTTCTAATTTGGAAAAGAAAGTAATTTGGTAAATGAAACGAGAGGGCTATCTCTCTCTTCGGTTTTTTCGAAAAAAACCCGTGAAGAGAGATAGAAAAACGAGTTTGTGCAGTTAAAATTCTATAAAAAAATAGGAAGGAATTCATTGGCATTGCTAATGTTTCGGTATCCGACATCTAGAGGTCACTGACTACATGAACATTGACATGAATCAACTTTGTTTTGTTAGATAAGCTTCCGGGTATATAAATACTGGTCAACGATTTCATATATTAGATCATAGCATAAAGATAATATACTATGATTAGATGAAGAATATCTATCTTATCAGACACAAACAGCTTGTTTTGAAACAACAGTAAACAAATGCCTTCTATCTCAAAAAATAGGTTTCTATCGCAATTAATCCATCTTTCTTAATCCCAAAAAATTGACATCTTGTAAAGTGAGCAATTAGAGGCGGTTAAATGAATGAAAAAATTATTGTTCCACATCACAGAACTGCAACACTTTTCTCGACGCGCGTTTCACCAAGCAAGTTAGTATCTTCAGGAAAATAAGTAGACTAATAATAACGAATTGGTAAGTCTACTTCATTGACTTGAGACGCCAATTTGGTTGATGAAGCGCGCGTCGAGAAGAGTGTTGCATTTCTGGTACAGGGAACAATGCTTGTTTTGAAAACAGTAGTTACTTGATAATATATGTCAAATATCAGTGTTGCCAATCATAAAACGCCTGATACAGTAATTATATTACACTTCTTCTTTTTCTCAATATTATATGTCAAATATGAATCTGAGTGTTGTTAATAATGAAATTCCTGAAAGATGAACCACCACTGCCGGCGCAGTAGACAGCTAAAGACCTCAGCTTTGTATATAGACTAACCAGCCGGTATCCAGGCTGGGGTGGTTCGGATAGCCACGAAAGGGGGCTATGTATGTAAAAACCCGCAAAGGTTTATGTTTATGGCTTTTTGCCTCCATTTAGGCGCATCAAGCAATTTATGAAGTGTTTTTTATATTAACAAAAAAATGTATAAAAAAAAAGTCAGGGTGGTATCATTGCCTGGAGCAACTTGTGAGGTTGTGACTTTGACAAGAGGGTTGTGACCACATAAGTTATAGTTCTGTGGTTGTGATCACAGAACTATATAGTTCTGTGGTTGTGACATCGACATAACCTTAAACCAGTAGTGGGGTTAAGTACTTCAGAATATTTGTATCTGTAGTATTCTGTATAAATAAACACAGCAAACTTCGTAGCTGTACTGTGCTTCTGTAAACATTTATTATTAGTTTTTTAATAAAGTGATTTTTCGAAATGTTTGACGACGAAGAGGTACCGTACACTAAAAAAATTAAAACAATTCATTATGGTTCATTAGAAGAATCTGAAAAGAGCAGACTTGACATTCAAAATGAAGGAAGTAATGATTCAGATCCTGCCTTACCGTCTGCATCTCAAACACAGGATGCTCCAGGTAATTATTTTACAAATATATGTGTTATGTATGGAAACGTTTATAATTTTAATTACTTTTCGAAACAGAATACATGGAACTGGAAGATGCCATGTCAAGGGACAAACAAGCTCTACTGGAAGAATTCGAGAGAAGACGAAAAGCAAGATCAATTAACGTATCGACTGATGATGCCGAGGTTAAGAGAAACCTCAGACAATTGGGAGAACCCATTTGTTTATTTGGAGAAGGTCCAGCTGATAGAAGATCGCGATTGCGAGATATTCTTAGCAGGTAAGGGTTTCATGTGGTTATAGTAGTGTACAGTAAATGTCTTTTTTAGATAGATAAATAAATAAGTAACATGAGTAAAGCATCTATCTATCCAATTTACAGAACCGGTGAAGATACTGTGATAAAGAGAGAGGCAGAAGAAGAAAGGAAACTCTTTGAGAAAGACCAAGAGACTACTTGGTATCACGAAGGTCCGGATTCTTTGCGGGTGGCTAGATTATGGATAACTCGGTACTCCTTACCAAGAGCGAAAGAGAGGTTGGAGGAGGCCACGAGAATGGCAGATTTACCTGCTGCGACAAAGACAGCAAGAACTCAAGAAATGCAGAAGAAGATTCAGGCCATGTCGATTCATTCCAGTCAGATCGGAGATACTAGACCCGTATCTTACTGCCAGTTTAGCCCCAACTCGAAGTTATTAGCTACGGCGTCATGGTACGTTTAGTTGCTTTAGTTGCAAATGTCTTACAAACGATAAAAAAAGTAAGGGCCCTAGATTGGAGCCTTGAGGGACTCCAGAAACAAACAATAGAAACTATTCCAACTATATTCAGTTGAACTATTTTCGTAATATTGATGTGTATTAATTTCACAGCTTAAAAACAAACTTTGTTGGTGTCAATTTTTAATAGTGATATTTTAATTTTGCCGAAAAACACATTCAGTATGGTGCGGACCTTACTGTTCACACTGTATAAGACTTTTTTTTATTTATATCGGGATTATTGGTGTATCGAAAGCAAATTCACACCGTATAAATATTTTTGTTCTTTTCCAGGTCTGGATTTTGTAAGGTTTGGTCGGTTCCCGACTGTGAATTAAAACAAACTCTACAAGGTCACAAATGCAACGTTGGGGCTATCGTTTTCCATCCGAAGGCGACCATAAGTCAAGAAGATACAATTTGCAATATGGCTTCTTGCGCAGTAGATGGATCTGTCAAACTATGGGACTTCACAAGGTAAATTATTGTTCTAAAGACTCGTACATTGAGAGAGATAGGTAGAAAAAGGGATAGATATAGATAGATAGGTATAGATAGAGAAATTGAGATATATAGAGAAAAAGAGAGAGGAACAGAGAGATAGTTCGAGAAAGAGAGATATACAATTTCTCTATATCTCTTTGTCTATATTTATTTTCTATCTATATAAATCTTTCTCTATCTATGTCTTATCAAATTATCTCTCTTTTCTCTATCTATGTAGATAGAGAAAGAGAGATATATAGATAGAGAAACAGAGAGATAGTTCGAGAATGAGAGATAGACAATTTCTTCATCCCTTTCTCTACAACTCTCTTTGTTTATCTCTCTTCTTTATATATATAAATATTTCTCTATCTATCTGTTACCGAACATCTCTTTTTTCTCTATCTATATATATTTTGCTTTCTCTATATATTTATCTTTATCTATGTAGATAGAGAAAGAGATATATAAATAGAGAAACAGAGATAGTTCGAGAAAGAGAGATATACAATTTCTCCATCCCTTTCTCTACTTATCTTCTCTATTTATCTTTATCTATGTAGATAGAGAAAGAGATATATAAATAGAGAAACAGAGAGATAGTTCGAGAAAGAGAGATATACAATTTCTCTATCCCTTTCTCTACAACTCTCTTTGTCTATCTCTCCTTTATCTATATAAATCTTTATCTATCTTTTACCGAACTATCTCTCTTTTCTTTATCTATATATCTCTCGTTCTCTATATATTTATCTTTCTCTATCTATATAGATGGGTAGATAAAGAGAGATATATAGATAGAGAAGGAGAGAAGTAGACATTTTCACTATTTGATGACAATCAGTCAAATACGACTCTACCAGTTTATATACTGCTTCTCTGAATTCAGCTGGTATTTGCTTTCAGCCATGAACCCATTGCTGATATCGAAGGTCACATGCCTCACAGGGTATCAAGGCTGAAGTTCCATCCTTCGGGAAGGTTTCTGGGAACTTGTTGTTATGATAATTCGTGGCGTTTGTGGGATCTGGAACAGTGCACCGAGGTACTGCATCAAGAAGGGCATGTCAAGCCAGTGTACTGCATATCGTTCCAGACTGATGGGTCTGTTTGTGCTACAGGGTAAGTGAAGGGGTATTTCGAAGCTGTATATGACAGCTTTTTAATAATAATAATAATGTCTTAAATTTTTTTATCCTTGGCGAAGTCCAGTATTAATATTGCTCTCTTATCCACAGGGGGTTGGACGCGTTCGGCAGGGTTTGGGACTTGCGCACTGGAAGGTGCATAATGTTCATGGAAGGTCACTTGAAGAGTATCTTGGGCATCGACTTTTCATCCAATGGATTCCAGATAGCCACCGCCAGCGAGGACAATTCCTGCAAAATTTGGGACCTACGCAAAAGGTCCATCCTTTACACTATCCCCGCCCACACAAACCTCATTTCCGAAGTGAAATTCCAGCCGGAACACGGCAGCTACCTGGCCACAGCGTCCTACGATAACACGGTCAAGCTGTGGATGAACAGGACGTGGCAGCCGTTGAAAACTCTTTCGGGCCATGATGGGAAGATTATGTCGGTGGATATTTCTCCGGATGATCAGTATATAGCCACTAGTTCGTACGATAGAACATTCAAGCTGTGGACTCCTGAGTTATCGTAGTTTGTAGGCTTTTCTTGTAAATAACCTAGAATAAGTTTCCGCTACACTGCCAGTACGAAACAAAAACTTCAACTGTACTGAACACATTCTCTCAATTATTAATATATTGTATATATTATTATTATAGCATCTGATTCCCATGTAGTTTTTCCTGTACGTTTGATAATCTGGAAAAATCTGATTCAGATTCATTCTTCTGTCGCTTATAACTGTGGATGCCCTTTCTCGCTTTGAGAGTGTCATGTTTATTGATAATGTCAACAGTTAACGAGTGAATATAATGATCAACTGACTAAACATATTCTGTTGAAGTAGTTGGTTTAAGCCGATTTCGGAACCTTTCCCCTCCACTTTCAACCTTGAAACGGCCTTCACCGTGTTTTGTGTTTGACCTTGAACGATCTTGATCTACGTCACGACGCAGATAAGGTGACTTTCGAGGTAGGGTTTTGGGCTGTACCTTGAATGACTTACATTGACTCCCCATATTTTCGGCAAGGTGACTTTGACCTCGAATGAACTTTAGTCAGTAACGTGGCTATCTTAAAGTTTTGAACCTACACGACACAACGTAACCAAGATGACTTTGGTGGAATGTTTTGGGTTTGACTTTGAACAACCTTGATTCACACCCCATTTCAGGCGGCTATCTTGAAGTTTCAAGGATTCGACTTTGAATGACTTTCAGCAACATCACATTATGATTTCGAGCGCTGGCGATGAACACCCAGCCTGTGGTAAAGAAGATGCGAATCAACAACAAAGACGGGTCACAAACTAGTATTTACGTCTACGTGCTAGGGATCACACCTTCGAAGGTTAGACCTCGTTGATCCTCAACTCGCACAAGCTTCGACTTCTGAGGGTTGACATTCGTAGGAGGACGACAGCTGGGTATTGGAAAAACATGTTTCAACACTTTTTTTAATTGACTAAAACTAATTCATAAAATATTCATAGACAGATAACAATTCGGTTATCACATCATCAACTGGACGATTTTATATTCCTCATCTGACGCACCGCGGCCACCAGTCTTGCCGAACACCCGCTGCTTTGCGATTGATATTGATCCGAAGGGAGTTTCAAGAGTGCAGACAAGTGCTGAAGGTTCTCGCTTAACGATAACCCCAACTCCTCAAAAATGTTCTGAAGGTAGCCTGAAAAATAAAGAAATGATGGCTTTCTGACGATTCAGAAATATTTCAACGACTTCCCAATGTCAATAATTATAATAATGTTGTTGCATTGAATAGGTATTTCAGATGGCTTGAGAGTGAAAGCTTCAGAGAGAAATAGAAAGTGATTTCTCATTCAACGGTCATTGCCAATTTTTGTTTTTGAACAATTTAACAGATGAGAAAACTAGAAGAAGAAACTCTTTCAAAACAATCTCAAATTGTGTACTTCGAAGTTTTGAGACAAGACTCTTGTCCTAAAACTTCATCAGCACCTTGTTGGTTGACATTACAAGACGAAGGAAGATCAAACTGAAGATGATCACTTGATGGTCGTAACACGTGTCGAGGTGTTAAAATAACGATTTGGTGTTGGGAAAAAACTCCAGGAATTTTCTTTACTCTTTCACAGCAAAATCCTTCATATTTTAATGTTTTCAACGTTCTTACTGAAAGTATAGAAAGCTTCAGTTCACCAACTTCAAAAGAGTCATAAAAAGTTACCTCGTATCACCAAATTTTGACTGTTTTATTAAAAACTCTTTCTTTTGTCTTCATTTATTTACATGTATATGTCAAAAAAATAATTTTTGTTTGATTCAAGGTTTACACGAAAGTAGCTGTTTGAAGAGGGCTTTTTCTTCCAGTTTGTGTCTGAAAATTACTTCTTTGTATAATCTACACATCTCTGTAAAAAGTACATTTTGAAATTATATGCTTTCTCCCTTCCTCTGGAAGTTTCCCCAATATTTGAATTCGTTTTCAACTCACTAATATCGTGGGCAAGTTGTCTACTTGCACCTTGACTCAGCTCGCAGATAGACAGGATTCGATCGCAGAAAACTTGGCAAGTCCCTCGGGCTACGATGGTCAAAAAAATGTGGGCCAGGGCCCCTTCTTCTTCCGAAACGTTGCTGTACTCTTGCTCTGCGGCTTTTAGAGCGCACGACAGAGCCGGATTATCCTTGAACAAGAAAGGTTCCAAATGCTGGGGTAGAATCATCAAATACTGGCCGATCTGGAAAAAAATCTACTACTACTAGGTTCATAATAGCCATTCAGATAACGCACTCCAGAAAAACATGAAGGATGACTATCTTAAGTCTTGTCTGGCGAAGAAGGTAGAGCTGAGTTGACAATTGTTTGTACAGCAAGTCATTGCACAGAATGGGCGTTCAAAAGAAATATTCTTTCTGCGATTATACACTCACCTGCGTAATATACTCCTGAGGACTAAAACTATAGTCCGGTAAGTCGCTGTTATGGATGCCGGAACTGTCGAACTGACTCCAAGTCTGCGCAGACTGCACCACGTCCAAGTGCTCAGAAATCGGAGCAAAGACCACCAGGTAAGTGGTGTGGTGAATATCGGCGCAGAGTTTCTGCAGCTCCGTCGTCACTGAGTCCAGGAGGGATAACTGCGTGCCCTCCGTCACGCATCTCACCAGAGACTCAAACTCTCTGAGGTCTGAAGACTCCAACAGCAAACTCTTGTATTGCGCCGTCTCTTGTCGGTTCAGCTCGAGCACTTGCAGGGTCAGGTCTTTCTCGAGGTGCTGCAGCTCCACGATGACCTTTTTTAATACATAGTTATTTTATTTCTATTTCATTGGTATAGCTCCGATTCAAGTTTGATTTATCATCATTATTATTGTTGTTTTTCCTACTCTGGCGTTTTCTAAAAGTATTGTATTCGATTTTTAATATTCAGATCACAATATTACTGTGCTTGCCTTCATTTTGACTTATCACGCACCCCCCGTATACGATATTCTGTCAAAAATGGTCGGGAGTGAGAGAAGAGACGAGTTACTCAAAAAATTGCCAAGGTGATGCAGGATATTGTTGTTGCTGTGATATGTTATCAGAGTAACAATATTGCCCACCGAGATTTAAAACCGGAAAACCTACTTTTTTTGAAACGAATCGTTGATATTCTCAAGGTGAGCACAGTTCTGTTTAATTCAAAATATTTGTTTTATTTACCAAAATCACGCAAAAGGACAATATTCAAATTCATGTCATAGAAATTACAGTCCGCGTACATTAATAATAATAATATTTATTCAGTTGGATCATCTAGTTGATAAATTAGTATTGTATTCATGTATATGTGTATGT
>WOGL01001876.1:0-10659 GCA_015342145.1 Leptinotarsa rubiginosa | reverse complement strand
TAATTACTGCTGTGGAAAGCTTTCTCAACATTTGATGGCTACGACTGAACAATTTCTTTCTGTTTTATCGCCGCGTCATCCAAAGCCTACTTGTATCGATCAAAGTGTGCGTTTCAAAGTCTACATGAAAAAAAATAAAAGCTCTGTATTTCAAAGGTGACTCTAACAAAACATCAAGACGATTGTAGATACTAACAATCGAACCGTCGTGAAATAACTTGGCTTGAAATGTTTTGATCTTTATTTCTTTTTAATTATTCAATTTTCAATTTTTTGCATGATTTTTATTTCATTGTAATTTCTTTTCAGGGTTTTTTTGCCTAATATAAAAGTTATTTTTAGCTATTCTTTTTAATTTCAATTTATTTCAGAGATTTGAAATCATATCATATTAGACAATGGAAGTCCGAACTAATGAAATTCACCATGAAACATTGTCAACCACCTTGAAAAAACCTCGAGTGTTTTACATTTTTGGAAAGGTGATTTTAAGCTGTATTGAAATATGCAGGTATATACAGGGTGTCTCAATAAAATAATAGTTTCCTATCAATAACTATTGATATCTCATTTTAAAAAAAATGACACCATTGAATTCTACGTAATAACTGCTTTGGAAATGTTTTCATTGGAACAAGAAATTTTTGACAGAAAAAAGTTACAGCAACTTTCCGAAAATGCACATTTTCGAAAAACTTGTAACTCAGAAACGATGATATATATTGATATGCGGTTTTCACTATCGAGTTTGTCATAAAATTTGATCCTCAGTTACAGCCATCAGTTTTCATGTATCTAGTTTGAAAACAGAAATTTCTCTTTAAAAGTGTCCAATTTGAAATAAAGTGATAACATATTTAAAAAAGAACTGAAGTTATGGCCAACTAATATAACGATAGGTAAGATACATGAAATATTGGAACGAAAAAAAATGAAGTAGTGATACAGAAAGAAAAAGCACATGTTCTCACAAGTAAGAATGTGAATATTCACAAGTATAAATGGAAATAATTTCACAATTCATGATCTACACCAGCTTTATACGAATATTTGAACTTTTATTCACATGATTTAATTCACATCTGTCATTATTGTTCACCATATTCTGTACTGTTGCAGTCTTTCTGAACAAGGACTCACCTTATAGAATAGACAGCAACTCTACAAAAGTGCAGTCATCATGGCCCATGGAATGAAATATAAACATATGACTTTCAATTGTATATGGTGTATGAATGATGACTGTTATGACCGATAGTTTAGTTTGTAATGTTGTTTGTTCACTGATTCATGTTCATGATATTTTCATTTATATTTCCATTTCAACTGAAATCACACACAAAACGTCTTAACTTAGTTTATTGTTTCAGTTTTTTTTGTCATACACAAGCTCTATGAGCTTCAGTGGCTTGTCATGTTTATTTCTGCATTTATTCTTGTTTATATGTATATGTATTCAATCTTATGAAATAAACATTATTATTATTATTATTATTATTTGGCCCACGCTGTACAAGCTTTTCACAAAAAATCGAGATGATGTGAATGACGATGCTCACCCTGGACCTTCCAGCACATCAACAACCGATGAAGATATTGGCAAAGTGAAGAAATTTGTTATAGAGAACCGTCGAATCAGTATTAAAAAAGTTGCTGAGAATGTTGGCATATCGAGTGGCATTAGCCATGCAATTTTTTCGGAAATTTTGGGCATGAAGCGCGTGGTAGCGAGTTCGTTCCAAAATTGCTAAATTTTTATCAAAAAAACGTCGAATGATCATCGCTCAGAAGTTGTTGAATGACATACAAGAGGACAAAATAGAAATTGATGAATAAATAAATATTTTTGAGAAAAATTAAAATTCACTTTTTTTTTAACATACAGCGTACATATATTTTTTCAGGGTGATCATTTCAGTTTGCCTTTTATTACACTTAATCAGAGTCTTTGTTGACCCAAATTTGTTTTTTAGCTTGTGGAAGGTTGAAAAACCCAAAAAATATCAATTAACAATTCTACCTTCATTTTTAATATTCAATCATACTATAAAATCGAGTGTTATCTATTAAAATAATAAGGTTCAAATTTCATTCTTCCTTAACGTCTCTTTACTTGTTTGAGTTAAGGATATAGACTTATATACAATAATGTCATGAAATAAATAACATTTAAGTTAGCCACAATCCAACAAGATTCATAATGATTCCTGGAAAAGTGAGCAATCCCGTGTCGATCATTTCTCCAAACCATAGTAAAATCTTGATATCGATGTTACCTTCGCCCTATCTTTGAAATAACTAACATTGTAAAAGAGTTTTGGTAACTGAGAAAATAAAATTCTTCAATATATGTGAACTCTTCATTTTCTTATTGTATCTCATTCAACCAGCAATGTTTTCTTGTTTACTTTTGCCACAATTTGTTGTGGCATCTATATCCGAGAAAGTAGCTTTCACAATGAAATCATATTGAAAGTGACCATTATACAACCATCAATTATGAATTAATACCATTTTCATAAGACATGATATGACTGCTTATAAAGGTGTGAAAGAGAAAGATCGGCTTTAAAAATGTTTAAAATCTGTTTTTAATATCTGTTTTTCCGTTAAATAGCTGTCGCCCCCATACTAACAACTCTCAGAAGTTGAGAAACTTGTGCGAGCTAAGGATTAACGAGGTCTTACCTTTTAACATGTGATTCCTCACAAAGGGTTTTTTGTATAATTCAATGTAGTTGTTTCGAATGTATTTTTTTCTTTCGTGTTATTTAATGTTTATACGGAAGTACATGCTATGTAAAAAATGAATTTTCCAGGTCAAGTACACCAAGTTTAATCTAAAGAAATATGTGAAAATCCAAATTTTACTGATCAAATAACTTGAGTTTGTAATAACTCGGTCTACGGTCTCGGTATTTTATCTTCAATTATAATGCCCACGAAAATTATATTATACTCAAAAAATTACTTGCAGGATTCAAATTTCAGGATTTGAATATGAGTACAAGTCTATGTTCATTTCAATGGATCATTCGCTGTAAAACTGTGTAAACGTTGCCTAACGTTCAACTGATTTATCATTTTCATGCACTGAGGGAATTATTATTTTTTCATATGAATCCAAAATAGAAATGACTGATCTGTAATGTTCAACAAACAACAGAAACATCGAAATATACATTACAACGAATCATACATTACGTAAATATGTACCAGAATCAACATGTTTTGATAAATATAGGTTTGAAATGTTTTTAATTTTCTCATAAGTTTGATTGAAACTTTAAAATTTTTTCCACATCCTGAAAAGCTAACAGAACCGATTAATCCAGTTGAACCATGTTTGTTTTCACCTTTTTTTGTTTTTATATACCAGTTCATATTGACCATCTGCTGGTTTTTTAATCATTACCTGATAATCGTTGTTGAAAATTGCTTGAGATTCTTCAAATTGGAATGATAAGGGTATTACTGTTAACTGGAAAATCACTTTTTCCTATTTTTTGAAGGTAAAAACTGCAAATTGAAATCGTGTTGTATCGTCTTCTACAATAGTTTGGAAATTAAATTATTTCCTGGCAAATCGTTCAGTCTTTATGAACCTTGACAAATTATATGATATAAGAATAACATTCTTATCTTTTCCGATAATATACTTCACTACATACCTGAAAAAAACTGAAAGGAGTCGAGAAAAATATGTACACATTTGAAAAAAAAATTAAATTTGTCAACGATTGTATATAGTACAGAAAAGTTTATGAGTTATTGTTAACAATCATAGCCACATCATTTGAAAAAGTTGTTTGTCAAATATAATACAATGTTGCCATATTTTTTGAAGTACACATTAGAAACCTTGTACGAGTGAATACAACAGTCTAGTAAAATTTATACACAACAGTTTTCAATCAGAAATCAGACTACATATTCATTTAATTTGTTTCAAAATGATTTTATTTCCAGAAAATACTTATAGCTCCAGAAGGTTCGATTCCAAAACCCTACAAAAACTCCTAACTATATTGTTATGTAATGAGTTGCACAGGAATTTTGTATGAAGGTATTACTTTTCTTTTGTCTAATGAACTTACATCAAATCTGTTCAGTAAAGAGCAGTGATCGAATCTTCAAAAATTTCTTCTGTATCGATTCATTTGATGTATAGTCATATATGGCATTCCAGTTTACTGTACATACTCCAACTTGGAGCGCAGATATGAGGTATGAAGTATTTTAAGAGTCAAACTGTTCCTGAAGCTTCCAGAGGGTCTGTGAATAAATCTCAACATTCTATGAGTATGCCTGAAATGTTGTCAACATACGTTGAAAAAAAAATTACGGTCACATACAATGACTAAATCTCTTATTTCTTCGCAACATTTATAGTAGTGTATATTAGTTGTGGGACAAGACGTTTATTTTCTCACTGTAAGGTACAATGTTGTATATTTTATTATTCAAATGCAATTTGTTCTGCAAGCGCCAATTATTTACGAACCAACTCAATATCAGAATGCAAACGTTGACAGTCTGAATAAATGTAATTTCGCTGTAGAGTTTGCTTCAAATTGTAAGCATTGAAATATTTACGGTTTGGCATAGAACTTTTGTAATAATTATGAATATTAATGTACCTATGAATATCAAGGTAGGTACCTATAACCAGAAGATTTGAATGTTTTGTATTCACCAAATTGTATTCTGTCAAACAGATATAACTTGAATATCAGTATTGTGGAAACCGTGAAGTCCATGTCTTTCAATTTAGTCAGGGTGAAAACTTTCTGGAAATATAGATAAATAACATTGACTTGATCGTGAGAATCAGGAAATGTAAATTATAAGTGCTCATTATAACAATTTAGAAAAGTTGTAAAGTAGGAATTGAAACTTCTTGACCTTATTTAATGTATTCCAGACAACTCTAACTAAATTGATTCGATAAATTGCACACTTTTCATTGAAATTTTTTTTGAATATTCATAATAGCTCATTCATTCCATGAGCTATTACTCCAGGAGCTTATTATCTATCTCATCGCAGTTCATCTCATAGACATCCATCGACAGGCCAAATAAATAAAACAGCTGTGTAGGGTTCAGTGTTTATAATTTCTCCTCGGAAATTTTTCACTATGGAAGTTGATTTTGAAAACTGACCCTTCTACACCTTTTCTGAAACATAAAGAGTATGAATTATGCAAAACAAATAGTATTTTGTTTGTTGTTGATAATTTTGTTTGAGTTTTTTTAGGAAAAAAACACAAACACTATAGGACAATTCTTAGGGCGCTCTAAGAGCGGTGCCTGTGCTAAAGTAAAGCGCTGAAGATTAAATCTGTTTGGAAAATCGTTCTCAGGAAGTTTATTCCACATATTTGCAGTTCTCCAAATGAAAGAGTTCTCAAACAGTTAAGTTCGAGGTGCACTGAGTTGAACTTCAAAAGGATGAGAATTCACATTCTGTCGCGTATTTCTGGAGACAATATGGATGCCTGGGGAACACCAGCGTTGATGTTGAAAGTATTCTAGATTGCGTTTTTCCAAATATGGGTGACAAACGATAGATCTTTGTTTACGAAATCCATATTGCTCAAGACGCTCAAGATGTTGGTGCCTTTCAAATATTCAAGGATATGGTGGTTTACGGCTCTCTCTATAATTTTTGATATCGCTGATAGCAAAGCGACTGGTCTATAGTTGTTTGGAAGATTTACCTTGCCCTTTTTGGGAATAGGCTGATCGCGAGCAATCTTTCAACAAGAAGGAAAAACCCCCTCCTTGTGAAACAGGTTGAAAAGTCTGCAAAATACTGGTGCGAGTTCATTTTGGCACTTTTTAAGTACGATGACGGACACTTCATCAGAACCAGACGCCATGTTGATTCTACTGTGGAAATACTGTGTGGTACCTTTCCTGGAACATCGAATGTGGAATGGGATGTAAATTGTTAAGCTAGCAGATTTGCCATTTAAATAAAAGTGAAATTGTGTGTAGTGGGAGGAGTTATGATTAATAATCTAGTATTCGTAGAACGTGATACAACTAGCTTTCCATTACTGGAAATATAAAATAAAAAAAACAAAATCCAGATTCATAATTTATTTCAAATCGGGGTGAATATTGTATATGGCTTGTAATGTAAACGCAAGAAATTGACTATTTCGTTAATGGGTGTCGATTTTTATGGGTGGATGGTACAATATTGTTCATAAACAGAAACTTCAAAGACATATTCGTAATTTGTCCCTAGAACAAAGGGTTTTGGGAATCATAGTAATGAAAATAATTATAATAATGAAAACAATAACAAAATTGCCTGTACGATATTACTCTATTTCTTTGGAGTAGTGAAGTGGCCTTGGGAAGAGCTGTATTAACTCGAGGTAAAAACCCAGAAAATATATCTCCACATTAGCAAGAGTTTGCATTCTAAATCGTCTGTTCCCTTTTATACTTCCCCAGAAAATGGGGAGGCCGAGGACTTTAGGAGTTTGAAGTATCCACATGAGTCTGTACCTGGATAAAGCCTGTTAAGTCATCAGGAGTTCTGATTGCCTTCACTGCGCGGTCCGCGACCAAGAGAGGGCAAGAACTGGATCATTTGTTTTTTATGCAGCTCTCCAAGCGTATTTTGAACTTGTTGATCGCCGAGTTAGAACCCGTTCAGCAAAAGACCCACATAAAAGCCGCAGATATCATCTCACTCTTGCGGCAACTCAAGAATAAGCCGATGCATGATATCTTCTTCAACAATATTGAAGACTTCGGCTTAACGGGTAGAGTGAGCGGAAGTCGGAAACTGTGGGATTGCTCATATAACGCCAAGGTGCTGACTTCAACACCTTAGTCTAGAGTGCCTGAGACCCTAATGCATTTACTGTCAGCATGTCCAGCGTACTCGGTCTCAACCGGAGACCGGTTGATCGGATAAAATATCGAGATCTTATATTTGACTCAACACAACATATCCAGACCACTCTGTTGAAAAGGTTTTTCTAATTATTAGAGTTCTTGGTGGAACAATGCTCTCTCTACTCTCGATAAAATGATTATTATTATTATGATTAATAATAATATCTTCATTTTCCATTTTAAATGATAGTATAATTGTTTTAGACAAGCAATTTTTGTGTTAATGGAAAGAGTTCACCGTTTTATGAAATATTGTCAAACTACAGATACACATATTTGACATATCCAAAAAACACTTACATGTGAGATTTTCACTGAACAGTTTTACAAAATCGCAACCACCAATACTGTATTATCTTATTAAATTACAGAAAACCAATTTCCCGATTAGACCTGTGGTGAAGTTTGCAACGGCACCCACCATAAAAATCTCAGAAATCCTTATAAAATTTATTCAAACCTATACCAATTTCAAGCCGAGATTCAGTATAAATAATTCTTACCAATTAGTGAACAATATTAAAAACGTTATTCTTCCTGATGAAGCAAAATTAATATCGTTTGATGTCTAAAATTTATTTTCCAGTATTCCGCCAATTGAAACAATGGGACTGGTTGAGCGTCTCTTAGATAAAAACCACGTGAATCCACTAATAAAACAGGAAATTTTAGATTTACTATTTGTCTATCTCAAAATTATTTCCAGTTCGACGAAAAATTTCATTCATGCAGCGAAGGACTAGTAATGTCCCCTTTGAGTTCTTTGCTGGCTGAAATTTTCATGGATAACAAAGAGTATGAAATCCATAATAATCAGTTACCTTGAATAACTTTTTTAGAGATCAATTGCCCTAACACCAAACTGATATTTTTGCACTCGACGCGCGTTTCGCCAACAAAGTTAGCATCCTCAGGAGAAGAAAATGTTCTTCAGTTTGATGTTAGGGCAATTGATCTCTAAAAAAGTTATTCAACGTTCACACCAAAGGTTCCAACCTCATCGTTATTAAAGAGAACCTGCTTATCGATAGATGTATAACGCAGGTCTCGATACAATATAAGCGTAACCTCTCTATGGCCTGGATCGATTACCTGAATGCATTTGATACAATATAGATGCGTTGAACAACAGATATCATTGTGGCGAACTCGTTTCACCATTACATCTGGTCCCCTTCTCTTCTGCATCTCACTATTGCCATTATCCGCGCTCAGAAACACTCGAGGGTATAACTGTGGCACCCCCGAAAATCGAGGCACAAGGTCACCCATTTGCCTCTGGAGAGAAGGATCTCCATCAGTCCTTGAAGGTGGTGGAAGAGTACACGCATGCTATCGGTATGAAACTCGCGATAGACACATGTACAATGGTCTATCTCAGAAGAGGACGATGCGGGGACTACGGAGACGATGTGCAGCTCGTAGATGGAAGCATCCACCATTTGGATGCCGGAGAGACGTATACTTACCTAGGAACAGCAGGGAAGAACTCTCTCTGCGGCAAGTATCAGCACAAACTTTGACAGATCTTGTCATCGGAACTGTCGGGAAAGAACAAAGTTGTTGCAACAAATATGCTTGCCGTTTCACTCTTACTCTACTCGTTTGGAGTAGTGAAGTGGACTCGGGAGGAGCTGAATCAACTCGACGTAAAGACCCGAAAAATGATGCATCTCTATAGGAGTTTGCTTCCAAAATCGTCCGTTCCACAGTTGTACTTGCCCCGACAACAGGGAGGCCGTGAACTTTTGAGTTTGGAGGGTCTACATGACAGAATGGTACTTGAAGTATTGAATCAGTTCCAGAGTTATGGGTTATATGTTGAATCTGATATCGTAAGTTAAAAACAATAATTTACATCTGAGATATGTAAATTGCTATCATTCACTTTATTAATGAATGGTATGACAGTATCAAGTGATGATTTTCCATTCGACCACAAATATAGAACTAATTTTTTTTCAGTTATTTTTCAGCTGCTATTGACCAAAGTTTCGAACTTCCATCAAACTGATTTGAGTTTATGTTTTTGATTACAGTATTATGTTTCATGTTTTCATTAGAGTCATTGACTTTTTGTAGCACTGTATACTTATCTCCATCTTAAGGGAATCTACATTTTCTGCCTGTTAACTTTGGATATATCTTCTTTCATCTTCATTCATCTATATGATGAATGATAATAAATGAGTTCAGAAGTAAAACGAACTGGTACAAAAACTCAGGTGTGAATAGAATTCGAAAAGGCCAAGAAACTGCAATTAACTATGCACCCTTCCAAATGTTATCTATGTATATATCTTCATACATACCATAGTCTTTCTTATTCTATTGTGGAGGAACTCATTCGGGTTTCTAAGAGATTTTCAATGAGATCCAATATTTCATTTGGTAATTAGCGTAATCCTCATTCTATTGGGAAAAATTTAGTGATTAACATAATTCTCATGCCATTAAGATGACGAGTTTCACTTTGCCACAGTTTGACCCTATACTGCACTTTGAAAAATGAGTAGAGTACACAGGTGGTGAATTGATGGATATACCTAGATGTGAGTGTTATATAAAACGGATTAAAGAAGAAAACATGTCTTTTAACAATTGAGCCATCTTGTCTCTGAGCTCTAGCAGCTGAAATAATTACGATTACATACAGTGTTACCACCACCAGTATATTTACCACATATACGAACAGATAACAAAATATTTACTTTGTCCCAGAATTCCAAATTCACTATTGCAATATGATAGTCTATCTTCAGGAAGCAACAACTGATCAAATTTCCACGACTAGTAAATGATACTGAAAATTCGTTGAACTATTAGACAAGTTGGAATCAAAATGTACACAGCCATTGCTTTCAAAAACAGCTAAGACTACAGTGGAATTGTGGTTGTCTGCAATTTGAATCAACCCATATTTCGACAACTGAAGAGACAGGGAACTGAATTAACATGTCGATAATTCACCTTGCAATAAAATTCAATAAAAATGCAAATATCACGGCAATAATAACGATTCAAATAAGTTAAAGGCTTACCACTGTATTTCAATGAGGTGGAACAAAGGCACATGCTCGTTTTCTTACCTGGAACAAGAAGAAAGGTGAGGTGAATGCAAACAAAACGTATCTTGCGTAATGAGTTTGTTAATTATGTTACGACAGAAATCGCGCAGTAAAGCTACATTTAACGAAATGTATATACAGAATGTCAATCTGAGTATCATATCTACATTTTGAACCACATTGAATGGATGGTGCAAGGCTTTTACTGAGCAATCATTTGTGGAAAAGAATTCAAGCAGTAAAAAATGAACAATTTCGCAGCCACTGTATCTATCCTGCGGAGTTTCGCAAGGAACAATATTAGGCCCTCTGTTGTTTTCGGTGTATACCTCATTCCTCATTTACGCTGACGACACTCAACTATACATATATTTCAAGCCAGAAAATAATAGATTAGCAATAGACAATCTGAATACTGATATTCAGAATTTAGTAATTTCATCTCTAATGACCACTGTTTCCTTTCGAATCTGTAGTGTTATTGTTTGGATGAAAAGCTGAGCGTTTGAAGTTTCTGAACTTGGAGGACAGATATTTTCGTCAAGTACTAATAATCCAGTCATTTTAGGTTTTTTAAACCTCAATCTGCGGAAAAATTCCTACTGAGCTGAATTTTGGTATACACCTTCATTATGGCGATATGAAGATGTGAAAAATCGACATTGATATCG